>NDXB01019749.1:18913-45546 GCA_002631895.1 Agapornis roseicollis | reverse complement strand
AGGGGAGCCTGAGCTGAGCTCTGAGGCAGAAGCTGTTCCCTGTGAGGGTGCTGAGGCGCTGGCACAGGGTGATGGCCCAGAGAAGCTGTGGCTGCCCCATCCCTGGCAGTGCTCAAGGCCAGGTTGGAGACAGGGGCTTGGAGCAAGCTGCTCCAGTGGAAGGGGTCCCTGCCCGTGGCAGGGGTTGGAGCTGGAGGAGCTTTAAGGTCCCTTCAACCGAAACCAGTCTATGCTCATATACGAACTGACTTGCTACTACTAACATAGGAACTTAAACAGCTGGACAAGCTATTTGAAACAAATAGTGTGCATTTTGGGGAAGTTTCTGCAGTTTTTGGCAGGATTAATCCCCACCAGCCAGTGGCCAGTGACACCCAACAGAGCAAAACCGAAACCCTTCCTGCAGTGCAAATAAAATCCTCATTCCACTTTGACAGCAGCTTTTCCTGTGCAAGGAAAGCCATGCTAATTCCAGGGAGGAATTAACCACATCACGCAACGCCAGGGCAAGCACTCGGAGTTTCATTAGATCCCTCCTTTATGCCACTTCCTGCAGCAGCTGGGGACAAAGAGATGTTTTCTGTCTTGGCCTTCATGCTAATTCTCTGTAATAGCCACGTGGACGCTGGAAGTATTACAGTGACTGAGGGCTTCAAAACATACAGGAACAGAAAGGAGTTTAACAAGTGTATGCATTTTTATAGGCATATCTTATGGTGAGGCATATGTGTGAGTGTCCTGGGTTCAGCAGTTGCAGTCAGTTTTGTGTCGCCAGCCGGGGCCGTCCCCCCGCATTGCAAGTCATTGCCATAAAGTACAATGGAACNCCTCCCTGCCGGCCTCGGGCCCTGCTTCCGACACACCTTGGTCCCCGGGGCCGCTCTCCTGGGCCACTCCGGCTCCCGCCAGCTCCCGGGGCCGTCCCCCCGCATTGCAAGTCATTGCCATAAAGTACAATGGAACAAGAACCTTAGCCCAAGCATCCTGGTGAGGAAGCATCCTGTTACCTGGATTTCAGGACTGTAACCAGATTCCTACACGCATATAATGGAAGATACAAGTCAATAAACCCCAAAGACCTGAGGAGCCCCACAAGGCTTCATTTTCTTCCCTCTGCTGACAGCCTGTCACTAACACTGCACTGTGAGTTAGGAAGCACACATCAGCAAACAGGTATTTAGAGCAGACACACAGGACTGCAATAAAGCCCTGTTAAACACATGGGGAAAATACCCTATTGGAGGCTGCAATGTGAAGCAGCCTGCAGGCTGGGGAGGGGGTTTCAGACACTAACAACAGGGATTCAGAGGATCTGGAATGTAGGCCCAGCAGAGGAACAGGAACCATCAGCCCAGTTCATAGTATTCCTGAAACCTGTACAGCCAATACCAGCCACTCCTGAAGCTCTCACACTCCATGAGCAGAACAGGAGGGCTGCGTGGCCCCTCCAACCCAAACCCACTTCAGGTATCAGGAGCTGCTGGTGGTTTATCCCACAGAGCACTGGGACCCCGCTGGGATCAATCCTGGTGCTGGTTGGCTGTTTGTGATCCACATCAAGCACCTGATCTACTACCACAGGAAAATAAACCCCAGGATGTGTTTGGTCTGTCAGAGTAACCATTCATCTCCATTAGTACTGTCTCTAGTTCAGCCTGCTGAGCTTCCTAATTCTACTGCATTTGCTACGTTGCCATTTTCTTGTCACATAATTTATAGATGAGTTAGTATTTTAATTAAAAAAGGGTTTTCTTTAAATTAAAAGGCACTGATAAAAGGAAATTACCATGGATCAGCATGGCTTCATCGGCTAAATTCAGTTTCAGCTCTGGAAGGAATGTTTCACCAGGAAAGGGCTATTAACACCTAATGACCTGATTGAACAAGGCAGGTTTTCAGGCAGCTACTTCAGTAGATCAAAACTCACTCCATGGTTTGAATCATGGAATAGTTTGGGTTGGAAGGGACCTTAAAGCTCAGCCAGTTCCAACCCCTGCCATGGGCAGGGAGACCTTGCACTGGAGCAGCTTGCTCCATGCCCCATCCAACCTGGCCTTGAACACTGCCAGGGATGGGGCAGCCACAGCTTCTCTGGACACGGTGTATATATGGACCACACCAGCTTTGTCTGTGTATACAGCCATAAAGACATACAAGAAACAAATCTACCTTTGGAAAAGGAAACAACAGCTCTTTTTCCATTGCACAAAGGGTGGCCTGACTGTCCCATGCTACCCAGGAGCCTCTCAGCATCTTGGCTCTTCTCAAGTGATGAAAGAATGTCCATTATGGTGCCCTGATCTGCATCAGCATAAACCACCACAGGTTGTTGTTAGGGAGACAAACACACTTCATCACTAGAGATTCTCCTGACTTGGCACTAGAACAGTGCATCAATCCTGCAGGCACAGGCTGCCCAGGCCAGTGCTGGAGCCACCATCCCTGGAAGTGCAGGTGAGGCCCTCAGAGCCATGGGTTAGTGGTGGCCTTGGCAGTGCTGGGCAATGGTTGGACTGGATGAGCTGAAAGGTCTCTTCCGACCTGGCTGATTCCATGATTCTTGTGATAAACTCTCTATGCAGAGGATGCAATCCCCCAAACGCTCCAGCTTTTACCAAATCCTGCCCCAGTTCCATGGCGATGGGAAGAGCCAGAGCACCGGCCTGAGGAAGAAACTTCAGAAACTTCTATTTAAGGAGTAGTGCTTTGGCCATCACCCCTTCCCCATCTTTAGCTAATAACGACGTTGGCCAAGCCAAAGGCTGATTCACGTGCTGGAAGCTGCCCAATGGCTACGTAATGCTGCAGAGAGTAGGGAGACTTTATGGAAGTCTCCCTCATCCTCCAGTGTTTTAAGTGCTGCAGTGCTGCTGGAGCTCCTGGGACAAGTAACTGTCAGATCCAACACAGCTGGATGACACCCAAGCCACCAGAGCTGGGCACCCCGTGCCAGCGCCTCAGCACCCTCACAGGGAAGAGCTCCTGCCTAAGAGCTCAGCTCAGTCTCCCCTCTGTCCGTCCCAGCTTTAAATAATCCAGCATCCTTTAACAGCAACCCCTGCTCAACAGCCTTTTCCCTCCTGTTATTTGAGAGTATAGGAGCTGGGTTAATGACACTTTGAAGCCTTTCTCCTTTCATCACCCTGTTATCGCAGCATCGCGGGGAGGGTAGAACAGGCGCAGAGTGAGAACAATGTGGTGTCTGCAGAGACCGTACTTGTTCCAAAACTTGCACAAAATGTGTTTAGTTTGGGAGATAAGATCCGGCAACATGAAAATTGAAGGAAATGAAGGCGGAAAGAGGAAGACTGCAAAAAAAAAGGCAGGAAGAGAGCCCAGCTGGAAGAATAGCAATGGGAGAGTTAAAACGGGCACCTATCAAAACCTGGCTGTGCCTAAAATCTAACATGAAGGTTTGGCCTATTCTGCTTCTGAACCTGGAGTGGATCCTGCAATCCTGTGGGATCCCAGAGGCCGACCCGAAATCCATCTTCCCCTCTCTGTTTTGCTCCGGATGAACAGTTCTGTACCAGGCACAGAAAACAACAGCAAGCCAGAGCAGAAATGGTGCAAGGAGATGTTCAGTGACACCAGAAAGGAAGGAGTCTCCTGAAGAAGTACTGCAATGAAACCAAATGACAGCTCAATAACGGCTTGTACAGCGTTAGCTAAGGAAGTCATTTCACCCAAAATCCCAACCTGTTTCACTTCCAGAAAGAGCTTTAGCTCCGTTTCCATTTGCCTTGTTACCATGTGACTCTTCTCTGTCACTTAGAGCCATTGCAAGAGCAATTTGTTATCAAACTTCTCCCTGCTGGAGCCAGCAGACAGCAAATCCAGCCCACCCCTGGGGCAGCCCAAATGTCTGTGGGTTAGGTTAGACCAGCCGGAGCATCCCAGCGTGAATCTGCAGAGCAGCTGTCGCCTGGAATACTCTGGCAAGCCTTGAGGAAGACAGTTGCTCCTATTAATGATCCCAGGAACCGAAAACAAACCCTCTCTTCCCCTGTAGATAAGGTTTTCTCCAACAAGGGCTGCCAGTAAGTCATTATCCCCATAGGGGAGGTATCTTTGAGGAGAAGCAGGTATTTAATTACCATACAGGCATGGCAAGAGCAGGACGTGGTACTTGCATCTTCCCATTCAAACTTGTCAAATTGATTTTGGCTTCTCAGAGCAGACTTTTCCCCATCATTGCCCATTTAAACTTCTTCTTTTCAGCCTCTTCTGAAGCCGTTTCAAATTGCCTCTTTTAGTAGAAAGTCCTCGTGTGTGACTCAAGGTAGAAACTTGTGCAGAAGAGGCTGAAAGAACGGAAGTCAGCAGCACTTGCTCCAGCTTCCCAACGTCACCTTGCTATGAAAGTAAGTTGCATAGATTTCTGTTGCAGTCCGTTTTCAAGGTGGAAGCTTCAGTTATAACTAAAACCAGGGAATGAAGACCTGGCACTATGGGATGAAAACATCGCTGAAATCTTAAGCCTGCATCCGATGTGTTCAAATGGCCAAAGAACCCTCCCAAATGGCAGGAAAGGGACAGGGTGCAGCTGGAGGCAGGAGCGCTCCTCACCCCCCCTCACATAACCCTTTCCCAACGGTTTTATTTCATCAAATGTTAAATCTAAACCAGATGAGAGGGGAATGCAACAAAACACAACTGCTGCATCGCGTTATCCCCATTCCATCTCCGACTACAATCCAGCAACTCAGATATCTCCTGGGCTCTAAAAATGAGAAGAACGGTCAAAAAAAGACCTGAATAAACTGTAAAGGACTTTTATTCTAAAGAAAGTAGCAAAAAGCCTGGGCATTTGAATCAAATTATACAGGTAACCCCTTTCATTTGCTGCTTAGAAAGAAACTGTTTCACCTTTTTCTAAGCATAAAGCTCAACTTCTCAAAACCACTGCTCAGATTTCAGCATCATCTTTCAAGAGAGAAATAAGAAACTAATCAACAACCACTGAAGCAATCCTATCTTCCTCTTTTTCCATAGGAAGCTTTTAGCTGGAGCTACAGGCTGGTCAGTCCCACCTTGGTGCCAGCAATGGATGGAGCACATGGGAAATAAGGGGGTGCCTCAGAGCTCAGCTCAGTCTCCCCTCAGGCAGGTTCAAGCCATTCCCCTTGGCCTGGCCCTACAGGCCCTTGGCCCAAGCCCCTCTCCAGGTTCCCTGCAGCCCCTTCAGGCTCTGGAGCTGCTCTCAGGTCTCCCCTTCAGGAGCTGCCCCAGCCCAGCTCTCTCAGCCTGGCTCCAGAGCAGAGCTGCTCCAGCCCTTGCAGCAGCTCCATGGCCTCCTCTGGACTCGCTCCAGTAAGTTGCTCATAAACAAAATCTAATTCATTCTCCCATCATATCCCTAAGCTCACACCAAGATATTGTAACACCAATGAGAGAGAAGGTTAAACTGTTAACCACCCTGCCACTCAAAGCCCCAGTAATGCCACGCTAATGCACATATGGGACTAGATCCTGTTCACTACACCATACCATAGTTTAGGACCAGGACTATACAGCACATGTGTCAATGTGAATTCATTACTGATTTTAAACTGAAGGCAAAAGATGTCAACAGCTAAAGAAGGCTCAGGGGGACCTGATGGCTCCCTACAAGTGCCTGACAGGAGGATGGAGCCAGGAGGGGCTGGGCTCTGCTCCCAAGGAACAAGGGATGGGACAAGAGGAACCGGGCTCAAGCTGCCCCAGGGCAGGTTTAGATGGAGCTGAGGCACAATTCCTGCCCCACAGGGTGCTCAGGCATTGGAACAGGCTGCCCAGGGCAGGGCTGCAGGCACCGGCCCTGCAAGTGCTCACCCAGCGTGGAGACGAGGCCCCAGTGCCATGGGGCAGGGGTGCTGGGAACGGTTGGACTGGGTGAGCTTGAAGGGCTTTCCCAATCTGGTTGATTCCACAACTGTAGAAGTGATTTTCCTGCCCGGCACAGAAATGCTGCAATAGGAAGTTCCAGTGAAGGGGTCACAGCCACACTCCCTCCTCTGGGCACCCCTCACCATGTCACATTCCGCAAGAGCAACTCCCAGCAGCAGCACTTGTTTCATAACCTGCCTCAGAAGTGATGCCTTATCCCAGCTCGCACCTACCTCGTTCCTCTCTGCATCTCCCACACCCTTCTCTTCCCTTTTCACTTTATCTTTAGCCTTTGTCAATCTGAGTGTTCCTTCTCCCCCGTCTGAAGCTTCTTTTTTTCCCCATCTACACTTTCTCCCTACCCAGATTTTCACAGTAGCTGATAATTGGCTCATGTGAAGGCTGCTGGGGAGGGACTCTTCATTAGGGACTGCAGTGACAGGACAAGGGGGAACGGGTTCAAACTGAAACAGGGGAGGGTTAGATTGGATCTAAGGAAGAAATTCTTTGCTGTGAGGGTGCTGAGGCACTGGAATGGGTTGCCCAGGGAGGTTGTGAGTGCTCCATCCCTGGCAGGGTTCAAGGCCAGGTTGGATGAAGCCTTGGGTGCCATGGTTTAGTGTGAGGTGTCCCTGCTTATGGCAGGGGGGTTGGAGCTGGATGATCTTTGGGTCCTTTCCAACCCTGATTCTTCTATGATTCTATGCCTTCATCTTCCAACAGCCCCTATCATTCCATCTCTCCCCTTTCTTCTCACTCTCCTCTTGCCCACTCCAAGGACTCCAAAGCAGATCAGAACACAGCTGAGCTGCCTCTACACTCCTTTTCCAGACCCTCTAAATCAGAAAAGGAGACAGAAATTCAATGTAAAAGCTCCAAAAACAACAGGGAAAAATCCCACTGAGTCCAACAGCTCAACTGCCTCAGCCCTGGGCTCTTCCAAGCTCCAACCTGTGCTACAGCAGAGCCAGTTGGGACACTGCCCCAGCGCACATCCATAGCAATTCCCAGCGACTTCTGTATTCACTGGTGGAAAGCCTTCAGGTTAGAGGTATCACAGTGCGAAACCTTCTCTAGCTGTCACTGATGAGGTTGGACTTGATGATCTTAGCGGTCTTTTCCAGCCTGGTTGATTCTAGGATTGCCATCAACAGAACCAGCATTGCCAATACCAATCCTAATGGATCAGTTAGAGGGAGGGAGGCAGTTGGTTTTGCTGAAGCTCATTTTAAGTTGCATTTGGTTCCTTTCTAAAACCAACCCGTTTGTTCATACATATGTGGCTACAGGAGAAGCTCAGCTTGGCAAGAGGTTGCATTCACTGTCTTTCTGGCACCGCTCCTTTTGATTTCCTGATCTAGCTGAAGATGTCCCTGCTCACTGCAGGGGGCTGGAGTAGATGAGCTCTGTAGGTCCCTTCCAACCCAAACCATTCTGTTTAAAAACACTCCTAAAATATTCTCTGTAGTCATATCATCATTAAGCAGATAATTGGGCATTCTAAGAGGAAAAATGACACAAAGAAATTAAACAACCAACTTGCCTCGATAGAAAATGGCTATTTGTTCATCTAAATGTCTACACTGTCTACAAGCCCCATCCCTGGCAGTGTTCAAGGCCAGGTTAGGTGGGGCTTGGAGCAAGCTGCTCCAGTGGAAGGGGTCTGTGCCCATGGGGTTGGAACTGGATGAGCTTTAAGGTCCCTTCCAACCCAAACCAGGCTGGGATTCTGTCATCTTGCTCTGAAGGATTCTACCACTGCAGAGAGAGAAAGGAGTGAGTCTTGCTTCCTAAAGAAGCAGGGTAGACAAGAATCCATTCACACAAGATTTGTGTTACATTTATGGAGGGGAAGAAATAAGTCACAGTAATTCCGTACAAGAATAAATCAGGTAAAATGAGAAGAATGCAGAAAAGCAAGCCCACTTCTTTCACCTCTGCATGAACCAACACGATCCCCAAACACATCCTGCTGAACACAAAGGGTCATAAACCAGCCTTTGTTTTCATAAGAGGAGAGCTCTCCCTCAAGGAGAGAACAATGTTAGGTTTAAAGTAGCATCTACTAATCCACATTTACCAAAGCTGGCCAGTACAGTTCCTCTGCTTGGATCTGATGGTATCTGAGATTGCAAAACCAAGGGCACAACGGCTTTAGAGCAAGCCTGACACGAAGGTGAGTTGTAACTGCAGGATGATCATGTCATGAAGTATTTATGGTGCAAAGCCACTTGTGAACTCAAACCGTAACAGAAGGCTATCGACAGAGTGCTGTTCTGATGCAAACAGGAGGAAGAAATGTAACCCTGTGTGTATAAACAACTCAAACGGGCCATGTTCAGAGGGAAGCACAGCACTGGTGGGTATCTGGCAATCACAAAGAAGGTTTCAGCACAACAATGTATTTATACACAAGCAAATGCCTTCTGTCCAACTAGAAACTTAGACCAAATACAGCACAAGCTAAAACTAAACCCATATGTTCTATAGCAGTGATTCCTTTACCAGAAGACAATCACAGAATCAAAGGCTGGTTTGGGTTGGAAGGGACCTTAAAGATCAACAAGTTCCAACCCCCTGCTGTAAACTGTGCATTTATTCATGGTCATCCTTCTACAACCTGGCCTTGGATTAACTGGGCAGCAAGGACTTGTCTGCTTTCACCCATGGAAATGGTGCTACCTAAAGCAGCACCAGGTGAGGTTCAGGACCCTGAATATCTGCTGTAATAAATACAAATGCTGAACTCAGTGATATTGAGGATTATTTCTTCGATCAAAGCACCAGTTCTAAACAGTTTGGGTTGATTTGTTTTCTCCTTCCGTCTTCTCTGTTGACAGGAAAAATGCCCATTTCTTCCTGCAGGATCTACATCTCATCTGTATCTAAATTAAATGCTGTTTAAACTATGAGAAACTGGTGCTAGAAGAAGAAAGCAGCTCATTCAGAAATGGGTACTCACAATATGTACTTGGAAATCAGTCAAGAATCAGATCTTGGGTACAAACTATGTTATTTCTTAATGGAGGGCATGGAAGAGGGATGGACTATCCTACTGCATATTCTGAGGTGCAAGAACCACTGTCAAAGGTTTCTGGCAACAGAAGACACACAGGTAGACAGGAATACAGCTGGAATGTTGAACCAAGACATCTCTGACACAACTCCAACCCACAGGCATGTGGTTAAACCAGCAATATATCCAGGAATGGAATTACATAACACCAACAGCTACTCAAGGGAATCACCACAGAGCAAGGAAAGAGATAGGAAGTGCCAAAGCAAAGGTCCAGAGCCAACAATCAATCCCATTTCTCAACTCTCTGTTGAGAGTCAGGGATCTGTGATCAACACCCAGTGTGCTGGGTCTCCCATGTGACGCCAGCATCACCCTGAACACATCCTGTGGGAATGAGTGGCATCACTCCAAAACTAGTACCACCACCATGGGTCTTGGTGAGCCCAAGCAAACCTTCCTACATGAGGAGAGGCAACTGGGTACAGATCCCCTTTGTCAAAGTAATGGTGTGATTGTGAAGGACACAGGAACAAGTTTTCCAACCAGGCTGTCTCATGGTTACACAGGTAGGAAAGGGTTGGAAAACAAGCAGCCCAGTTGGAGGTTAAGGGCTTATTCCAAAGGAGTGTGTCCTGTGAAGCCTCTTTTGCTCACCAAGAGCTGCACAATCAAGCGCACAGAACCTCTTTGAGGGCATGCTCCAGGAGCACAAGGAGGAAAGATGTAGCCAAGGGAAGAGCAACGGCCTGATTTAACTCCACAGGAGGCTTCCTACACCACCTCCTCTTGCTATAGAAACCTCTTAGCTACGTCTGAAAATTCAAACCCTCACACAGCAGAAGTGTAACCGTGACAGATGCTCCATTTTGTGCAGCACCAGTGTGAAATAAGGACAGGCTTCTGGCTCCGAGCTTCTGGAAAGCCCTGGAGCTTCACGGCTAGCTCGGTTGCCTTTTTAACGTTACCTGCACTAAACATAAACCTTTGGGGCTCTCCCTTTGTTTAAGCATCTCTATGAAGATCTGAAATGATGATGATGCCCATGGCAGGAGGCTGGAACTGGATGATCTTAAGATCCTTTCCAATGCTAACTGTTCTGTGACTCAATGACCACATTTCCCAGCATTAGTGCTCTGATAACAGGTCTACCCCATCCTCTGCAAGTCTGAGCAGTTCAACAGCCTTGATGTAAAGAGCAAATCCTGGAGGCTCTTCAGGCCCTCTCCCACACAAACACCCAGGGAAAGCACGTGGGATTTCTGCACATCGCTATTACGATCCCTACCCTGTCAACATGGAAGGCAGCTGGGTGTCAAGCCAAAGGTTCCTTTTGTAAGCAGTGTTTGGGAAAATCCAGCCTAAAACCAGTTTAGTGACTTGGAGAAGCCAGTAAATACACTATGCCAGTTTTTGGTTTCCCTCCATTTAAGTTACACCCAAACTATCCTGAAATGAAGGCAGAAACATCACGAGGTTGAACAGGTCTCCAACTGCCAAAAAACCCACCCTCCGCACTGATTTAGCTGAAATCAAAGTTACCAATGGCCACATTATTCAACAGTATCAGCTTCAAGCATTTAAGTGGGAAATTCTGCCACTGAAATGGCTATAGCATAAAGATTTCTGTTTGTTTAACAGGGCTAAATGCCAACTGTGGGTAGCACAGAGGCACGCTCTCCACCTGTTTGATTTCTGCAAGCCCAGTTGGTTTCCATTTCAGCCTATGCCTGTCACAACAAATCACAAGCCCAAAAATGATGGATGAAGCATCTCCAAGTTCGGGTGAGTAAGGATTGAAACAACAGGAAAAGAAGAAGATATTCAGCACGGATCTTTGTCGAGGAAAGAGAAGCCTCCTCCTCCAGCAGCTCTCATTGCTGGGGATGTCAGGGGCTGCCACACACAAGTGCCAACCCCACACTGAAATGCTGCTTCCGTGTGTGTTTTACGTCATTATTTAAAGAGCCGACCCGAGCATCCTGATAAAACACAAGTTTTATCCTCCCTAAACCTCTGCAGAGCCACGGAGTGCAAGGCAGGAGGGGAAAACGCACGGAGAATTCATCCTGCCCAGAAGGAACTCCATTCGCATCCTGAAAGCCTCCTGCAGCTAAAGGCACTTCGCAGATAACTCAGTCCTTGTCATCACTCTGCAGTTCAGAAATGCAGTTGTGGGCCTCCCACCCAACTCCTACATAAGAAACATGAATTTCAGATCCCTGTCATGCTGCCAGTGTGACAGCTAAAGAGAGCACTAAAAAGCAAGGCAAGCACACTGCGAACGGTAGCACAGAAAAATGCCTAAAAAGGAGCAAAGTTTGTCCCCGCACCATCAATTTTAAGCACAGCACCCCTCCGAAATCAGATTCAACACAAGCACCAGGCACTTGAACAGCTTCACCTCAAATTGTACCTGGAAAATGATTGTTGATGTGTTTGCATTGCTTCTAGTAGCATCATATTCAAAATCTCACTCTTTCAGTTAGAAACAAATCTCTGCCTCCCTCAGCACACACGGGTTTTATTTATACTCCACTCATCTCACTTGTGGTCATTTCGCAATGCAGAAGGAAAAACCTTATCTCAATCCCATTATTCTAGGATTTGACAAACAAACCACTCCTGCTATCCATGGCACTTTCCAGCTCACTCCTCAGTAGTTCTATTTCAGCAGTGCCAAAAGAAGAACGCTTTTCACTGCAATTTCTTTTGCCTGCACATCCCATCAAGCCGGTGACCAACTCAGATTATGTAAAAGTATCACCAAAACAAGTCAAAGACAGCTCCATCCAAGCAGCACAACCCTGACCCACACCAAAACCCTCCTAATAACGGCTTCTGGGAGCCCTGGGATCCCTTATCCTACATGGATCTTCTGCGGAGCTGAAGGAGGCCCGGGAACACAATTGAAATCCAAGTCCATGCAAGGCAGATTGCCCAGATACTCACCAGGCTTTGTCTCCTCTCCCCATCACCCGAGAGCGTGAGCCTGGCAGCAGGATCTCAGCCCGTTAACTCACAGGGATCGATGCCTTGGGAGCAGCACTCCAGGGAGGATCCTCCTCTGGTCCCCACCTCTCCCTAGCGCCAGCTCCATGTTGCTGCTCCCAACGTCAGGATGATGTTACAGGTGACACCTCCCGCTGCTGATGTCAAGCTCCGTTCCCAACAGCACAACCACCACCTCCCTGCAGCGCTGCTGCCCCTACACAAGCATCACTCCTGCATCCCCTCTGTCCTCAAGGAGCGGGCGCGAGGGTGGTTTCAGAGCAGTGCACAGACACGGAGCGTTCCCTTTTCCTTAAGTCTCTCGGAATGGAAGAGCCTTTCCTTCCAGGATGCTGCAGCAAATGTAGACTACACGCCTCCCTTGTGGGGGAGATGAAGAATTTTTACAGTTTCTTTCTATGCGCAGCTTAATGTGCCCTTTTCTTAGGGCAAACCATAGAGAGAATAGTAAATAACAGTGCCATAGGTACTGGAGTGAAGGATTCAAGGATGCTCCTCTGGCCACTCCGGAGTCAGCCGAGGGCCAGCAATGCAGCCCAGGATCGGCGCTGATGAATGGTGCAGTGCTGCTGTTGTCATGGCAACGCCAAGAAAAAAAGCAGCACCAAATAAGGAGTTGTGACATGGATTCTGGGAATCATTTCTACTAAAAGGCTCTAAGCCCCTGGATGCTTTAAAGCTGCAACATCACCTTCTCAGCTAGATAAAGGTTCCGCTGTTCAGTGGGCACGAATCATCACATGCACGATCGCATTCATCCAAGACATGCTTGCGCTACAAGCATCACACCAAACCACAACCAAACAACACGATTTTGCAGCATTTTCCAATTACTGAGATTGAAATAAGTGCAATTCTTGAGTCAGACAAGTGGTGGGATGGTAACAACGACCTGAAATAACATCCGTGAAAATCAAGGCACCAAAGAGACCCCCATTCTCCCCACAGGTAGGAAGCTCTGTCTTTATGGGAACAAGCCTGAGCTGAACCAAACTGCAGCACCATCAGGTGGCTGACTGCCTGAGCAGCAGTGCCACCCACCACACATCCAGAGACAGGAAAACATCCCCCAATTCCTCTGTAAACCAGCCACTGCTGGGTGACGAAAGCTGCCAAGCCCCTGATGCATCACAGATAACGCAGGACAGCGTAACTTACAGCTGCCAGAGCAAGCTATACACTAGACCAAGGTTCATATTATATATATATAGATATATATATATAAATAGATAGAGATACAGAAGGGGAAAACCCCTTTATTTTACCCAGGCTTCATCAGATCTCTTCACTGTCTGCACGTGCTCAAGCAGACAACGCACCGTGACCACTGCGCCTGTTTCCCCAAGCCCCAGCGCTGAAGTTCCCTCTTTGCTCAGCAAGCACAATTCAAGCCTTTAGGAATCTTTCCATCCATGACACTGTCTTATTTGACCAAACATGCACCAGCTTCTCCCCAGTGCTCCACCCCTACAGCAGCAGTCACCTCATTGCCTTTCAGGTTCACAACAAGCTGGATTAGTGCTTCAGTTTGGAGAGAAGTGGTCCCAGAGTGCTGTGATTATTTACCTGGCCTTGTCACCATTAAACACAAAGCAATTAAAGAGCTTTCCATTCGCTGAAGATACAAAGGAGGGAATGAAAAATCCTGATGGCTATTTCCAAGAAATACAAAGGAAGATGCTGAGGGATCTAGCCAGAGAGTACATGTTTTCTTTAGGAAAGAGGATGCTGCTAATTGCCTGAACACACGGGGGAACGCTCACACTCGTTTCTATCAACTTTATTCTTAGGGAAAGCTCACATTCCCAAAAGGCACAGGAGAAATGGTCTCAAAGTGGGGGATTTGCAATGAAACCAGTTCCTCAGGCCCATTCAAAGATGCTGAAGCATCTAATTCACTCTGGATACAGAAGCAATGAGGCCTTTGTGAATCCAAACCTAAAAACAGAAACACTGGTTTGGGTTAGGAAGAACCTTAAAGCTCCTCCAGCTCCAACCCCTGCCACAGGCAGGGACCCCTTCCACTGGAGCAGCTTGCTCCAAGCCCCTGTGTCCAACCTGGCCTTGAGCACTGCCAGGGATGGGGCAGCCACAGCTTCTCTGGGCACCCTGTGCCAGCGCCTCAGCACCCTCACAGGGAAGAGCTTCTGCCTCAGAGCTCAGCTCAGGCTCCCCTCTTTGGGCAGGTTCAAGCCGTTCCCCTTGGCCTGTCTCTACCTGCTCTTTATAACAAGCATATAGGCCACTTATAGAAATATATGATTTATTCCCTGTATTTCTTGCCAATATTTTCCCCTCCTCCCTCTGTGCATGGTGCTCTCACACACAGGCTCCTTCTGAAAGGCTCCTAAAGCAATTTGTCATTCAAGAGAAAAAAAATAGAAATAGCCAAATATAGGGATGAATAAAATTATCCCTGTGCATATAAATGTACAGCCTGTAAATTACCCATCTCTCCTGAGGAGGAGTTGGGTGCAGCACAGGGTGTTGTGCACGTGGTGCCTCCACAGTGACAGAATAAAGCATCGGTAGCAGAGGCTTTCAGCCCAGTATCTCATCTATTAACCTAATATGAGGCTGGGTACCATTTCTGGCATGGATTCAGGGAAGCACTTAGATACATTCACGTCTATAAGCACCCTCTGAAAAGCCACGCTTTCCTCAATGAATGCGTACAATGCAATGGCATTATTGTCATCAGAGCCATGGTTTTGAGCCCTCAACAACACACTTTTGATCTACAGAAGCACATTTCACCCAATGGGGTTGAAAACGGTCGCTCTCCTTGTGCAGCAAGCACGGTAACATTTAAGGGCTAATTTTATTTCAGACAGAAAGCAAAATGGTGTTTTCTGAACGCTGACCCTGGCCTGGCAGGGGCTGGGGGGGATTTCTTCCTTTTGATGATGCATTTTTCACATTAAATTTGCTAATAAAGCCACCGTTATTGTACAAAAAGTCTGTATTAAACAGCGTAAACTGAGGTCGAACATGCTGATTTAAAGCACGTCCTTGGCCACTGCTAAACAATAGGCTATGAAGGCAGGAGAGGCAGAGCTGATTACTTATGCTTGCTATTACCTCAGCCTGTAGAGCCTCAATGACCTTAGTTTTTCTTACACCACCAGACTATTCAGCAGTGAAAACTGCAGCCGTACTGAATATTTATCAACCCTGAAGCCAGGCAAGGCTCCACACATGGAAACCCAGAGAGCAACACCTCAGCTCCTCTGGAAGGAGAGCTAACACACCACGCAACGTGTTCCTATGGCTCCTTGCTAAAGGTGGACATTTTAACTTCTCTGTGGATGAAAAGCTGACTTGTTCACACATCAGCCAGGTTAAGGACTTTGGAATCAAAGAATTCCAGCCTGGTTTGGGTTGGAAAGGACCTTACAGCTCATCCAGTTCAAGGGACCGCTTCCACTGGAGCAGCTTGCCCCAAGCCCCTGTGNATCAAAGAATTCCAGCCTGGTTTGGGTTGGAAAGGACCTTACAGCTCATCCAGTTCAAGGGACCGCTTCCACTGGAGCAGCTTGCTCCAAGCCCCTGTGTCCAACCTGGCCTTGAGCACGGCCAGGGATGGGGCAGCCACAGCTTCTCTGGGCCATCACCCTGTGCCAGCGCCTCAGCACCCTCACAGGGAACAGCTTCTGCCTCAGATCTCAGCTCAGTCTCCCCTCGGGCAGGTTCAAGCCGTTCCCCTTTGTCTGTCCCTATACTATGAGAAAGGATTATTGAACTATCCCACAAGATTGCCTTATCAATAGATAAAGAAAGAAAGAGCCAGCATCACAGTTTCTACTGGGGAAGCTTCTCTGCACCATATAGGTTTCTTTTCCTTTTTTAAGGGTTAAGTTAAACCCCAACTTAATGTGTCACCCCTGCTGCCCATGAAAAGGGGCATCGCAGTAAGTGCTTTCCCTCCCCATCACGGGTGGCAAACCTCCTCTACTACAGGAACAGACACGTGCAGATCCAGAGCGGCCCAAGACACGTCAGCTCTCAATCACGAGTGAATTGTCTTATGAAAAGGATAAAATGCCTTTTGCATTTCAGTTTTCATCTCTGAACAATTTCAGAAAGCACCAATGCAGACGCTGGTGCAGTCACATTGAGTTGCAAGTGGTCTGAGGAATTCAATCTGTAAGAATATACACATAAAGACCGCAAAGTCCCTCATGTAACGAATGGTACCGTCCCAGTATCCAGCCACTCCACAGCTATGGAAATCACGACATGAATGGCTTAGTCACACACAAATGTATGTAAGAAGCGAACAGCATGAAAAAAGCCCCTACAATTGGATAATTTCTCAACAATTTTCTGTGCTCTGAAGGTCGCTTTGAAAAAGCCATGTGGCAACTGTCAGCCGGACAAAAGCCTCTCTTTGCAAGCCTTCAGTTTCCCAGAATCACCCCCGTCTCCTTCCCCAAAGGAATCACTGCTGTTATTGTGTGGGATTAACAAGTGGACAGCAGAAGGAGACAAAGCAGACGAGGAAACGGTCACAGGCAGCGACACGTCTCCATGCCCTGACTGTCAGAGTCCTGGCTGCTTGCTCCCAACAGTCACAGGAAGGTTTGGAACCAAGTTGCTTCTCGACTCTACCAGGTTTCAAGTCTGCTACAATGGTGCTTAAAAGGCTTCTGTAAAATCAGAGAGGGGCATTGGGTAAAAGAGGGAGAAAGGCAGCAAAAACCAGCACAAGGCTCTGAATGTGTCTTCAAATACGTAATCTTAACTGCAAATCTTCTTTATGCTACAGATGATGTTTTACTAATGAATGAAACCAAGCGGGATCTTTACAAACTCATAGTCAATATCCTACAGCAAAAAAGCCCAGCCTAAAACGTCTTACTAGACATCCATAACATATGACCAGCACATATATGTATTATATTATACATATATATAATACATGGTTTACATGTATTATAATACATGGTTTATATACTACATAGAATACTATAGAATACATACATATAATATTATATAATACATGGTTTACACGTATTATATGACCATATGACAAAACGTGAATTATATGACCCCAGTTTGTGGTCAGTCATTCAACAACCATCTCTTTTTGCTGCCAAGGGATTATTTTCTTGCTTTTCTAGCTCTCCCAGTAACAGCAAATAAGAGAGACAGACCATAAGGATTTACTACTATAAGGAATAGTGGTAAATACTATGAATAATAGAGCAGAAAGCATTACTTTCCCAATTCCCTTCCACTTTGCCTTAATGAAAGCAAACAAATTCCTATAATGACAGCATGAGGATGGAAAATAAACCCCTTCCTTTTCCAATATCAACAGTAAATTAAACTAATAATTTAAAAACCCTGCTAATCCACCAACGCACCGAAACACACTCTGAATTCCAAGTGTAGCAGGAGCTCCACTGGAGTCATCAAGATCTGTAGGTGCAAAATACAAGCATGTGTTTTCACTGAATCATGGGATGCTTTGGGTTAGAAGGGACTTTAAGATCACCCAGTTCCAACCCCCTGCACGGGCAGGGACCCCTTCCACTGGAGCAGCTTGCTCCAAGCCCCTGTGTCCAACCTGGCCTTGAGCACTGCCAGGGATGGAGCATTCTCAGCTTCCTTGGGCAGCCTGTTCCACGGTCAGGCTATAAGAGACTGGGTCCAGCCAGAAGAGGATATTTAAAACAGATGGAAAGGAAAAGGATGCAAGGAGAAGACAGAGTCATCATCCCAATCAGTTTCCCATTGGATTCTCACGTATGGCCCCAAAACAGACCTCTGAACGCAACCAGGTTCCTACACCTCCCTTCTCTTGCTTTTCCGTGCTAACAGTTATCATATCTCATTGACATCATCCCTGTTTGTACGCATCTGGGTCAGGTCTAGACTCTGCCATGATGTAGGAATATCTTCCTCCTGTCCTTTTCAATGTCTCCTTTCACTGGAGGGCAGGGAAAACAAAAGGCACAAAGAGCATCTGAGTTCACTTTTCTAAGCATGAGGCAGATCACAGCAGGTAAAAATCCCTTTGGCTGTTTCATACAAACACAGGACTGGCTGAGCACTTAAGGACAGGCATCAGGGATGGCAGGGTTTAGGCAAGAAGCAAGTTTCTCACAACTGTTACCAGTACAAATACGATGTCAGGCTTTTTAAGGGCTGTTAGACTCCAAGTGCTTTGACAATCCCACTACTGTACAATGTCTGGGTGTTCAACCCATAATCCCAGCAGATTAGGTCAAAGTCTTTCAAAGGAAGCATGAAGTTTATCATTTTTTGTGACATATTCTCACAGCATTCAAAAGTTCAGCATCAAGTTCTTTGGAACACTTCCACTGTGCATCAATCACAATACAGAGTGCAACTGAAACCCACTCTGCTCAAAGCTTCGCAGAGACCCAGACAATATTTGTACAACAGAGACACCCTTTTCAGCACAGAAAGATTCCTCTGTCAGCCTGAAATCCAATCTGCTCCTGGTTTTGCCTGAAGCATCTGCTATAACAAAGAAATGATGACACAGAACCTTGGTCAAAGTGTTTTCTTACAGATTTTAAGGACCAATGGACCTTAAAAGCCCCACTGAACTTTATTTAAAGTCCTTACCAGTTAACTTCTTCACAGGTTGGAGCCGAACACTGATAGACTGATGTGTGAGTAAGGGGGAGGATGGAAGGGAGCGGGACATGCCCTCCATAATCCGAATGTGCTGCATACCTTCGGTCACTGGGAGTGGCGGAATAGCGTAGTCTGGTTCAAAAGCACAGTCGTTCTCTGTGGAGGTGCCTGATGGGAAGAGAAAAAGGAACTGGTTAGAACACATGGGAGTCTCCTGCTTTCATCATCCCCCAGTGGAAGCCTGCCTGGCTCAGGTGAGCCCAACCACGGAGCCATCTCACTGCACAGCCTACAGGTATCCAGTTGTTCCCTTGGGTTCCCCTCTCACAGTTTGGACACTTCCCTTGAAGACTACTTCTAGAACTGCACCTCAGCACATTCCTTAGAGTATGAGCAGCAGAACTATGAGGAACTTATGAACGCCAAGAAGGATGGGGGAAGGTGCGCCTGGAACTGGATGAGCTTTAAGATCCTTTCTAACCCAAACCAGTCTGTGATTCTATGCTTGCATGGACTGGTTTAGTTTGTCTTTCAGAGTCCTGGAGTCACCAGTTTTACGTGTCATTCAGACAAAGCATGGATCCTTGAGCATTCAGGATGTAGGGCAGCCTGTGCCGGTGTTCTAGCACCCCCAATGGCAAGAAGTTCTTCCTCGTGTTGAGGTGAAACTTGCTGTGTTTCATTTTATGGCCACTGTTCCTTGTCCTGCAGCTGGGCACCACTGGAAAGCATCTGGCTCCATCCTCCTGGCACCTCCTTTGACATATTTGTATGCATGAATGAGATCCTAAAATAAACCCCTACCAAACCAACTGGAAGAACAAAAGCCTCCAAAAGCAGCACCACCTCCAAACTGCCCCATCACAATGTACAGAGGCACCCAAAGACACACAGAGCCTGCGTGTCCATAAAGACATCACTGTGGAAAACACCAAAGAACATGCCAAGCAGTGGAGACAGAACAGTAAAGACAGATATTGTTAACTGTAGCAATATTAATTACAAATGAAGAGCAGCTGCTCCTGATTGGGAAGAGCTGGGAGCTGTAAGGATCCCCCCATTAGCTACAGAATATGGAAACCTGTGGCTCAAGAGCACCCAGTTCTCCACCTCTACTCTATATGATGAACAACCTGACACAGATGACCAGGAATTCATCTGCAAACCCAACTTCAAACTGTTAGTGTCAATATTTCATTACTGAGAGTGTGAAAAGACCCCACTTGTGCCACACCTTGAAGAAATGGACTGTAGCTTTTGGTGCGCCTGATGGCTTTTCGCCATGCAGACACTCATCACTGGACTTTCATGGATTAGTTCTCAATGGCTGGTGAGAGCGTGTTTAAAAGAGAAAATGAACTGTTGGACAGAGGGGTGGACAGACAGAAGTGGGGAGAAGCCAAAAGGATCAGTGCCTTCAAAGAGGTGCTACTCCAGAGGAGCCAATGGACTAACTTAATTCCAGGTATCCAAAGGACAATTTGAACAACCCAACACACTGTTTAGAAGCAGAGGAAAAGCCCCTGTTGAAATAACAAGTTCCTGAAGCGTGCTCAGAGGGAGCACCATTGGTGGCTAAACTCCATCTGCAGCTTCCAGGACCATCTCTCAGCATTGCTGCATCGTTCTTTACAAGAAACCAAACCCAACACTAACCCACTTTGTGCTATTTTTGACAGCTCAAAATACACCTTTTCCACTCTTGCTCTCTGAACACTTGCCAGTTATTGAGAGCAGAACACCTCTGCTGACTCAGCAGGTCTATTCATAACCACCCCTGAGTGCCAGGAAGGCCAAACCTGGCACTGGCACTGACAAACCCAACCTGCGGTGCTGCTTCTAAATACATTTAGCACCAGATTTGCCATCGTTGATTTGGATTCTTAAAAGGAAAGTTCTCATTTCCTCAGGCTACATTTAAGGGTTTGAAGGAACTGGAAACAACAGCATCTTCCAAGTTCTCGTGTGGGTCAGACCTGCAAGTCACTCCGTGTTCCACCGGTTATTATGGAGTAAGATGTGAGTATCTTTGACCAAACTAAACCCAAGGGCAAATGAGGGCAGAAATACAAGTACCTATATCTTTGCCAAGTTTCCAAGAGCGTTTTCCCTTTGGAAATTCCCATGCTTTACAACAAAACCAAGGAACTCACTAAATACTCACAACGTACTATTTGCATTCCACAGATGTCGCGCTACACAAACAGGGTGACTGAAACGCTCCTCAATTTGTTCCAGTCAGGAAGGGCACTGGGTTGATCACATTCCCAAATCAGGGCTCATTCACGGCTGAACTGGAACCTTGGCAGTTTGTCCATAAAATATATTCAAGTAAAATGTCAGTGCAAAGGGAATGTTTGAACAAACACACTATTTCTTGACGCTTTCCAAGATAATAATGCTTTACAGACAGATGGAACACTTGGGCATCACATGTGCCTTCATGGAAGCTGGAACAGAAGACAACTCCCTCATTTCAGTTGGCTGGTTTCTCTCAGCACAAGAAACCCCCTTAACCCATCTTTATGAAAAATATATGTTAAGATCTGCTACAGAACAGGGCAAAGTTAAAGATAACAGTTTTAGAGAGCAAAGAGACTCGTTCTTCCTTGAACTGCATCTCCGATTGCATCCACTGATCCAAATGGAAGCATTCAGCACAGAAGCCTGTTCTCCAAGAAGTCAGAAGTATTTTTTTACCCATTTCCCCCTCTATTCCCTTCTCATGCTGAGACTTCTTGCTTGCCTTTGCAATTCCTGGAGTCACTGAGGCAAACAGACAGAGGTTGGTCGTTCTGTGGCACGTAAGTACTTGGACTTGCCAATACATCCTCTGCCCAAAGGTGGTATTTTTCCACAGCAGCTCAGATGCTGAGTAAATGTAACCTGAGAGAATGGAGTGTCTGAAACAAGAGTATGGAAACCCAGCAGGCAACGAGCTGCTGCACCTTGTAATGCCAAGCCAGAGGACAGAGCCCAGCCAGACACAAGGACATCACAGGGACTAACAGCAGAGACAATGGGCAAGGCTCAGCCTCCACGAGTAACACAACAGCGGCTTTATCTGAGCTGAGGGTCTGGAAAAGAGCGCCCATTCATTGTGTGCTCTGGAAGCACGGAAATGTAACGTGTATGCAAGCTATCCCGGGGTACACGCAGTTACAAATCCCTTGGTTTCTTCCCAATTTTAACTCTTCTATTTAAAATAAGAAATCTGGAGGAATTGATTTTGCAATAGCAACAAAAATATCCTGCTTCAGCTGGTGATGTTTCCCAGGGTTCTGCCTCTCAATTCCAATCCCCCTAATCCCGATCCCAGGCTTCAATCACTTGCAATGATTTTGCCAGGACAACACTGGAATCCTGCCAAAAAAAGAACAATGCTCTGGAGAAAACGTCTCCATGAGAAGTCATCAGGACACCACGACAGCAACAGACTTGAACCCAAATGAAAGGAAAACTACTGCTGCAACCCCAAAGAGAAACATCAGTCAACACACACAGCACCTACTAGAGCCCTGCTTCCAGACCCTGCTGCTTAGCCTCAAGAGCTGTGGGAAATACCAGTGTTTTCACAACCCTCACAAATGAGTAAATGCTTAAAACTTGAAGTAAACTATTTCAAAGGACACAGAAGCCAGCACAGACCCAAGAGCTGCAGCTCTCAGTGGCAGAAATCCCCTTTACACATCATTTAGTGGTGGTTTTAACCACCAGATGCACTGAGAATGATGGAGACTCAACAGAAGTTTGTAGAATCATCACTTCAGTAATATTTGAACTATTTTTACTACTTTCTGCCTTTTGCCCTGCTCCTTTAGGATGAAACGACAAAGCCAAGGATGCAACAGGCAGATGCTCAGCCTGTCCAGAGTGCACCGGTCCCCTCTCCATCACACTCTCCATCATCCTGGATACTGCCTTTGCAACTGGGAGCAAGGCAAGCAAGTTGATTTGCACTGAGATGTGCTGAAGACTTCTTCCACCACCAGCTGCAACAACTGCCCTTGTGTAAAGCTCCTGCAAAACAGAGATGTCACAGACTCCACAGTCTTGCACCACAAATGAACTCCACAGAGGCAGTCTGTTCTGGGGAATGTGAGCAGATTTGTAGCTCTGTGGTAACAGTGATGGGTACAGAACCCCGTCAGACTGCCCAGCCTGATGGAAAACACACCATGTACGTGGAAGAAGGTGAACAGATGAGAAATGAGTCACTGAGGCAGAACAACACTAACGTTTACCTTGCCCAGATCGGCTCTGACGGGAGTCTACACTTGCCTGTCTTCGGTCTGGTGGCTCCTCGTTCCCTCCATCTGCATGAGAACCAAAACAGCACAAGTAGAACATCATCGTGGACAGGTCAGGCAGATGCAACTTTTCCTTGAGCACCTTGAGCATGGTGTAGGAGCAGCAGAATAAAAGGTCCCTTGTGCAGGCTGGCACTGGGCAAATGCTGACTGACTCCTTTGCTGTTCCTCCCCAGCTCAGTGCAAATGGAATCTGTGTGGTCCTCAGATATAAGCAGGCTTTTAAGTCCTCTTACTGAGCCCACAGACACGTCAATGAAATAGTAACCAAATGGTGCATCTTCAGTCAGTTCCTCCACTTAGGTATCAGAACATAAAAGGTATTAATTGCGTGAAGAAAGAGATCCAGGGAGAAAGAAAAAGGAAAAAGAAAGAAAAAGAATATTCTCTAAAACAGTTTCCCTTTAAAATTATTTGTCAGCTAAAACCCAGGCAGGCCAAGAAGAACAAACCCGCTCTCATTACAGCCTCCAAAACTGTTTAGGGATGCAGCTATAGCTAACGAATAAAACAATCCATCTGGGTAAATGCAGAGTGGGACACAGTGTACACTATCATACAATTAATTACATGCTGGTCCTCATTGATCAACTGACCAGATTAGAAACAATAGATGTGCACATCAATAGAGATGCTTGAGCGCAGGGGGCTCATGCCAGCTGAAAGTAGAGAGAAGTTTGGCTGTGGAGGCTGTGCAAAGGCAAAACCAGGCATTTACAATGTGGATTGCTGCGGTTAGTGCACCTCGTGGCAGGGAAGGGGAAGCTTTTAGAGCCCTTAAAAATAGGTTTGAAATAAGTGAACTGTTAAATAGCTGTTTAAAACCTCAATAGTCCCTATTTTAGCATTTATATTTTTTGAGTCTACTAAAAGCAGCTGCATTCTGATGTGTTTCTAAGCAGATCTAGATACAGAGATGTAGATAGCAAGGAACTGGACTTGATCCTTATGGGCCTCTTCCAACCAGAGGTATTCTATGACTCTATATCCCCAACATTATCGGTTGGACGGGCCTGCTGCGCCATCAAGTAATTCAATTTCACCAACTCATACTACATGTGAGCTGCATTGGGTAGTCTAGCTCTAAAGGGAAGCCGTGTGCTGGAGCACAATGGGTAAGGTGATGGGAAACTTAAGCCCAACCCCAAAAAAGCAGGGCCACAGCCCAGGCCATGGGAGGTTGTTTCCTTTGCCAAGGACAGTGCCTGCAGCCCTGCCCTGGGCAGCCTCTTCCAATGCCTGAGCACCCTGTGGGGCAGGAATTGTTCCTCAGCTCCATCTAAACCTGCCCTGGGGTAGCTTGAGACCGGTTCCTCTTGTCCCATCCCTTGTGCCTTAGGGGAAGAGAGCAGCCATGAAGGATGTGATACTGCAAATCTGACTGCAGCTTTGACATGCACCCTCTTGGGATTAGCTGCACTGAGCTGCATAAACGAGTATTAACAGGTCATTATGGCAAAAGAAACCTGCGAGTCCCAGACAGAAATCCACAATGCAAGATGGTTATAAGGACTGAAAGGTTTACAAGACAAGGGTTTACAAACAGAGATTAAAATCAGGAGCAAACCTCTGTATTTATCAACAGCCACATCATCATCCTCAAAACCCAAACTCAATGTCCTTTTGCACGGTTGTTGTGGGTGATGTTAAACCAACACCTGGACAGGCCCACCCAGGTAATCCACAGGCAAACCCTTAGTAAGGAGCTGGGAAGAGGCTGAGGGAAGGTTCTGAGGGATGTGGGTTCTAATAGAGGAGATGCTACAAGATGCCACCTCCCAGGAGCTCACATGTGCCAAGGTCTGGTTACATGGCAGATGGACCACCAGCCCCATCCTGCCAGCAGCAGAACTAAGGGGGTCCAGCACCACACCATGCTCAGAAGATGCCTGAACAGTGACACACCATTCCCTGGGACCCACAACCACTCTCAGCAACAAGAGCCACCACCGCTCAGTGCTGGGCCAGAGACCAAGCATTGGAAAGTTTCTGCTGCTTTTATGCCACCTGGTGCCACAGGGACACCACAGAGCACCAAAGCATCAAACTGCACTTCACACAGCTCGTCTGCATCTCCTCCAAACCTTGGCTCCTCCATTAACAGAATCAATGAGGTTTATCCTTGACATCATTCCTGGTAGGCAGGAAAAACAAGCTGCCTTTGGAAAACAGAAGGCTTTCACCCACTGGCTTTACCAGGAATCTAAATCCTACTTGGATTTTCTACAGTGGAATACATCTAATACAAACACGTTCTCTATTTTAGAAGAAAGAACTGTTGGCTTTTTGCCCCAGATGAGTAGATCTGGGTCTCTCAGAAGTCAGCTGCCCTACTGACATGAGGCAGGTATTATCTAAAACCATTAAACATAAGAAGTACATGATGGGACCCTAAAGAGATACACCACCACCGACTTCCCATTAGAGCCCAGTTGGAATACTTCAAGCCTAAATGAGAATTAATCTACTTAAAATCCCAGACTGGACTGGGTTGGAAAGGACCTTGAGATCCTCCAGCTCCAACCCCTGCCACAGGCAGGGACCCCTTCCATTGGAGCAGCTTGCTCCAAGCCCCTGTGTCCAACCTGGCCTTGAGCACTGCCAGGGATAGGGCAGCCACAGCTCCTCTGGGCACCCTGTGCCAGTGCCTCACCCCTTAAGATCACTGGGAAGGCCAAGCCCTCTCTCATGTAGTCACTTGGACATAACAATGCTTGTTCCTGGGCTTTGAGACCAAGCATGACCCAGGGCAGCAGACCCGGTCATCCCGCTCTCTGATGCCCTTCAACACCCAACAGTGGGATGCAAAACAGTGTGCTCATTGCATGGGGGTTGGACCAGATGATCTCTGAAGGTCCCTTCCAACCCAAACCATTCCATGATTCTATGAACTTCCGGAATCAATTTAGCAGTGTGGGAATGGCGAAAGGAAATGTGATGACTCAGCATCTATTAGGGCTGCCACCATCTTGCCATTGCATGCACCCACCACTGTGTGCCTGGTGCAGTTGCAGTAAAGGCTGTAGCTTGGGTGCATCCAATGGGAGTTCTCAAGACCATTCAGTGGCTTTTAATGAGGAACCTTTTGGGAACAAGCACAGGGAATGTGGAGCCATCCCCTCACCAAGGAACACACTTGCATCTCCACACACACTTAATGTGCACGAGTCACTCTTTGGAGAACAGACTGCAGACAGCATCACCTATGGAAGTGTAACCAACTCGGTTCCTGGAACCGGTCAGCATGGTGACACACCACAGCTCCTGGCAACGCCTCGGATGCAACCGGTCACCAGAGGTAAGGCAGCTGTGAAATCACTGCTAGAAAACACAGGTATTTGTGTCCACCTCAAACAAAGATCAGAACAGCCTGAGATCAGCCTGGATAAGGAGCTTCTACAGAAGCTGCCATGAGAAATGCCCCAAGGGAAGTGAATGACACAGTGAAATACTGACTCAGGAATCCATGCTCTCCTGCAGCTGGCAAGGAAAGGGAGGAAAACCTGCCTGATGTTGTATTTTCATGTATCCCAGGGCTTAAAAAGTCCACTAAAATCTACACGATTTGAACTGCAGAAAGATGCTGTCTCATCAGGGTCGAGCACCCCTCAGCTGGGACAGGAGACACAACTGGGGGTCAGGTCTATGGAAGCATACAGCAAATGAACAGCTACCAACTCGTCCTCTCAACTACAAAGGGACTCGGTGATCTCAGCTATCACAGCTTCCCTCCTGGTCTAAAGGGGTCTGAGAGGCTCCGGCTTCCCCTCCCTTCCTCACCTGCTTGTTGTTCCCCCCCCCCCCCCCCCCCCCTC
>NDXB01019749.1:2159-17463 GCA_002631895.1 Agapornis roseicollis | reverse complement strand
GAAAACCCCCCCCCCCCCCCCAAAACCCCCCCGGGGGGGGGGGGGGGGGGGGGGGGGGGGATGGGGGTCTCGTGGATGAAATTAGGCCCAACCTGGGTTAGTCCTCACGGCATCAATACAAAAGAGCTCCCTAAGCACTTCCCAACATGTTGAATCCCTTAGGAGCAGCTCTGGGAACTCACAGAAGTCACTGAAGACACACAAGGCTCCTATTCCTGTGGAGAATCAGTCTGCTGCAATTAATGATACAGCTGACATTCATAAAATATAGACAATAATATGAGAATATAATAAGTATCTATATTATTATATAAACTACTCTGAATTCCTAGACTTTCACAGCCCAGATCTGCATTCAGTGGTCCAAAAGCACACACCAAAAGTAGGTATTTGCCAGATACACTGAGGAGTAGAACTACAACATGCCCAAAAGGAAAAAGCCCACTTCAACTAAATCAGTGCCCTGATGATAGGAAGAACTACCCCAAAGAACCCCAAACACCCAACAAAAGAAAAGCTTTCTAGCTGTATGCAGTTTATTGTGCAAAGAGATGGGAGATGGAAGCCACCAGGAGGGACTCTTCATTAGGGACTGCAGAGACAGGACAAGGGGGAACGGGTTCAAACTGAAACAGGGGAGGTTTAGATTGGATCTAAGGAAGAAATGCTGTGAGGNAGGACAAGGGGGAACGGGTTCAAACTGAAACAGGGGAGGTTTAGATTGGATCTAAGGAAGAAATTCTTTGCTGTGAGGGTGCTGAGGCACTGGAATGGGTTGGCCAGGGAGGTTGTGAGTGCTCCATCCCTGGCAGTGTTCAAGGCCAGGTTGGACAGAGCCTTGGGTGCCCTGGTTTAGTGTGAGGTGTCCCTGCTCATGGCAGGGGGGTTGGAACTGGATGATCTTTGGGTCCTTTCCAACCCTGACTCTTCTATGATTCTATGTTTCCATAAATGGAATATTCCATTTGGTAACTGTTCATCCACGTCTATTGAAAGACCTTCTCCCTTTTTTGCTAATAGAAGGTTAGCATTTAGAGAAATGTTCTGAAATACTTCAGCTAAAGTGCAAAATTAACAGAGATTTAACACAGGGAAGGGGACTTGGTCTCATTCTATGTCCCCCTGGACACAGGAGCAGTAACCAAACAAGGAGCCAGTCCTGACATAATATGGATGTGCTGATGGGGCTTGGAGCAACCTGGTCCAGTGCAAGGTGTCCCTGCCCGTGTCAGGGACTGGAGCTGGCTGAGCTTTAAGGTCCCTTCAACCCACACCATTCAATGATACTATGATTCTGCTGCCACTTTTACACACCTGAAGACCAAGTTACGAACACAAATGCTGCCTTGGTTATTCCCTTAAAGTTTATGAAATTACATTACAAGTTTTATCCACAAAAGCATGTGTACTCTTCACTAAATGCATATCTACATAGGAATTTCTATTGGAAGCATGAGTTTTCCTACTGAAAATACCACAGTCTGAAACACCCATGATCTTTTAGATAGAACAAACATTACTATTCACAAGAACTCTTAGTTTGTTGAGTGCAGAGATCCCTACATGGATCAATACATACTGTAATTCTGCTCCTATGAAATCAGCCATCCACGTTCACTGCACCGGGGCAGAGTGATTTTGTTGAGATTGACTGCTCACATTCCCACTACTTGTCCCTAAAAGTGCTTTAACAACCAGTCTTTCAATCTAATTACTAAAAGGGACAGAAGTAGCCTCACTTGTGCACTATTTTCATCATTTAAATAAATGTAAAGCTGGTCTTTTTGGAAACTACATAAAAGTTAATGGGGCAGTGGAGGAAGTAATCAGCTGAATGTGCTGTTTACTGTCACTGAATCAGAAAGGTACCAATTTGCAGCAATCTACATGCACCAACTTGGAATTCTTTGCCTGAAATCATGTTTCCAGCTCCTATGGGGCCAATGCAGAAGCACGCAGGAGGCGCAGATAACAGAGCCACTGTTATAGCTTCCAGATAGGAGAGGAATGAGCAGCGCTCACCTCTATAACAGCCATTGTGAGGAACCACAAACATGGATACAAGAGATGGAATTTTATCCACCCGCTCAATGAAGGCTGAGGAATGGTTTGGACAAGGCTGAACAAATGCCCCAGCGTCAGAAATAACCTCACTGACGTGGGATTAGGTGTGAGCATTATCTATTCTACAAGACAAGCCAATGAAGAGGTTGAATAATTGGATGGAATGTTGATTTGATGATAGACAGGGTTTTTTTTCTCTGAGCCAATACTTCAAACAGTGTTTTAATGACTGCTTTGGAAGACATTTAAAGTCCATCCTTATATACGGGAGGTGGAAAACATGGTCAATGAGAAAACACTTATCATATAGCTATCAAGATGAGAGGCCCGGTAACTCAGGGCAGTGCCCAGCCAAATACTACCAGTGCATCACTGTCCTCCTAACTTGTAGTTTGTTCTGACAAGCTGATGAAGGCCTTGTGTTAACACACAATGTGACACCCAGCAGATAAAGGAGGTTAATGGCTCAAATGAGCTCTGTGGCCCCCACAGACTCTCAGCCTGGATCTTCTCTCCCCTGGATATTCCTCTCTCAAAAGCAAACTGCACCAGCACCACTCAGGCCATTTCTTGAAGCCCAAAGGGTCTTTCCCAAGTGTTTCTCTGCCACAAGTGACAGGCTCTTCATTAAATCATCCAACAAAAATGTAACTCTGGCCTGAGGAACACACCTTGGAATCCAAACCTCCAACAGCTGCAGCGTAATTCCAGCATCATTTATGCTGGAAAACTGGTATGGAAAGAACCAGTGTCTACACTGGTGCCTTGTTCCTTCCTGCTGCTGGTATGGACTGAGGAGGCAGCCTGAGCCATAGCAGGGCACTGCTCATAGAATCCCAGACTGGTTTGGGTTGGGAGGAGCTTAAAGCTCATCCAGTTCCAACCCCTGCCATGGGCAGGGACCCCTTCCACTGGAGCAGGTTGTGTCCAACCAGAATAGTTCTAAAGTCAAGCAAAGAACAATCACAGGCAGCACAAGTCATTCATTGTCTGAAACTCACTGCAAGGTGGGAAACCCCTTTGCTCCATAGGTGAGAGCTTTCTGTGTCCAGTTGGGAAGCGTATGCAACAAGAGAAGGGGGCTTATAAGGATGCTGGGGAGGGCCTCTTCATTAGGGACTGCAGTGACAGGACAAGGGGGAACGGGTTCAAACTGAAACAGGGGAGGTTTAGATTGGATCTAAGGAAGAAATTCTTTGCTGTGAGGGTGCTGAGGCACTGGAATGGGTTGGCCAGGGAGGCTGTGAGTGCTCCATCCCTGGCAGTGTTCAAGGCCAGGTTGGACAGAGCCTTGGGTGCCATGGTTTAGTGTGAGGTGTCCCTGCTTATGGCAGGGGGTTGGAACTGGATGATCTTAAGGTCCTTTCCAACCCTGACTATTCTGTGATTCCAGGATGAGAGCAAAGGAGGATCAGCCATGAGTGACTTCCACATTCCCGCCTTGTCATCACTGCTTCAACACGCTTCTGCTCTCCATCTGTAAATGATAAACTACTTGTGTACTCTATTAAGGCTGTCTGGGACCTTGAGCAAACACAATCATCTTCAGCATCAAATCAAATGCATGACAGATACCCTCATTATTCCAAGTGGCTGAATATGTTAAAATAATTACTAACAATTAACAGTAGCTACAACATAGGCTTCTCTTCATAGCTACTACCAGAGTTACCTGCTTTGTAGGGCAAATTTTGTCTTTGCATTCGTGTGTGTTCCCCTAATTTAAAGTTCAAGCAGCATTTTTAGAACAGCTTAGTGGTCATCTGTCCTAAAATTAGCTGAGAAATTGGTACAAGTGACTGAAGCTCAAAATAGGCTACCCTAATGACAGGCAGCCTGCTGCTAGCACTCAGTGATCCCAGAACAACGACAGAAAGGGAGCGGGGAGAGGGATTTATTATGGATACAAAGCCCTTCAGCAGAGGAAAAGGGCTCCAAGATCCCCCATGGGCTGAAGCCATGGGAACCCAAAAGCCATCCAAGCGCTTTCCCTGGGCATTAACAGGGCACTGGACCTGTTCAGACCAGGTGGCACTCCTCAGATGCCACTGCTGGCACTGGGAGCAGGAGGCAGGAACCACATGGGACAAGCAAACACGAGCACATACGGATGCAGGGATGGAGATGTTCACAGGATGCTGCCAGCTCCTGCTGCTGCCTCCAAGATGCTCTGCTCAGGGGCTGGACTTATGCCCCCTTGGGAAGCAGAAGCGCAGATAATAAACCCCAAGCAAAGTATTTCAACTGCTTGGAAAAGCGTCAGATAACCTTGGTTTAGAACTCAAAACATTTTTCCTTGTATAACACCACATTCTATAGTTAGAGCTGCCATGGCCAATGTGTCCTTCCTACACCTTGGATTTGCTTCATAGTTCCCAAGTGTGAGCAGCTGGTTGAGGGGAGAGAACCCCCTGCAGCCCTGATCCAGCTCTGGGGCAACAGCACAAAAGGGACCTGGAGCTGTTGGAGAGAGTCCAGGGGAGGGCATGGAGCTGCTGTGAGGGCTGGAGCAGCTCTGCTCTGGAGCCAGGCTGAGAGAGCTGGGCTGGGGCAGCCTGGGCAAGAGAAGGCTCCTGAAGGGGAGACCTGAGAGCAGCTCCAGGGCCTGAAGGGGCTGCAGGGAACCTGGAGAGGGGCTTGGGACAAGGGCCTGGAGGGACAGGCCAAGGGGAATGGCTTGAACCTGCCCAAAGAGGGGAGCATGAGCTGAGCTCTGAGGCAGAAGCTGTTCCCTGTGAGGGTCCTGAGGCGCTGGCACAGGGGGATGGCCCAGAGAAGCTGTGGCTGCCCCATCCCTGGCAGTGCTCAAGGCCAGGTTGGACACAGGGGCTTGGAGCAAGCTGCTCCAGTGGAAGGGGTCCCTGCCCATGGCAGGGGTTCAAACTGGATGCACCAGCACAAGGAGGCACTGCTGCTAATGCCCCTCTCAACGTTCCCAGGGTAGGACAGCAGAGCAAATCCATGACAGTCAGTGGTGGTAGGGACCGAGTCCCTACTCTCACCTGCAGGCTCCACTCTGCTTGACCAGCTTTGCCTACCCAGCTGTACTCAATTCAATTACCTTGTCAATTGTATTCATTCACCTCTGACTTACTCCAGGAATTGACTGCTGACAGAGCTTCTCAGCACTTTTCTATGAGGATTTGTCACCATGATCATGCAGTTTCAAACAGGGTCTTCTACCTCCACATGATCTGCACTGTGGCACTGCCACAATGAAACACACTTGGACAGGCTGGTATGGAAACTGCTGCCACTCTCCAAGCAATGATGTGGGGGTTAGTACTGAAGAGGTCATTTAACCACTGAGTTTGATGACACAGTAAAATCAGAGCAAGACACTAAGGAGATACAAAAGGGAGAACAAAAATCCCACCTGAAGGCCTTGTCTTCCTTAGCCCTTCATTGTTTTCTCAAAGAGATGTAACACTGACCGCCATTCTCCATCACCAGCTCGTTGCATTCTGCACTCTCACACTGCAGCTGCAGGAATTCTCCCATTCCCCTCCCACTGAATGCACACTGAGGTTTTTAGAACACATTACACATTTTTACCACAGGTATTCCCACCAAAAGCAACCAAAATCCAGCCTCTCACCTCCTGAATGCCAAGTACCTAGATTTTAGGAGTTCAGCTTCAGCACTAAAGTAGGACTCACACAACCCAAACATCCTCTGCGTTAGTTAAGGCTCTACACTGCAACAGAAGAAACGTCACAGATGGATGCAGTCACAATTCATGGCCTTTGATCATAAATGGCACCCAATCCCCTGCTTAAAACAATTAGAGAGTAAAATGGTTCTATTCAGTTGGAAGAATGAGTAATTCTTTCTAGGAATTATTTTCCAGCTCCTACTCAAGCAGCAGTAAATTTATGTGCGATTTACAAATAACCAAGGCAGGGCTTTAAAGACAAAGCATTCAAGGAATTCTGCCCTAAAGATAAAACGTAAGAGGAAAAGCAATCCACAGATACACAGTACCCTTTGAGCCAGCATCAGATTTCCTATCCACTGAACTGCTTCTACATCATAGAATCACGGAATGGTTCGGGTTGAAGGGACCTTAAAGCTCCTCCAGCTCCAACCCCTGCCATGGGCAGGGACCCCTTCCACTGGAGCAGCTTGCTCCAAGCCCCTGTGTCCAACCTGGCCTTGAGCACTGCCAGGGATGGGGCAGCCACAGCTTCTCTGGGCCATCACCCTGTGCCAGCGCCTCAGCACCCTCATAGTAAAGAATAGTAATATAGCTTAATGGTAACCTTTATAGTGCTTTCTGTTTCATTTATCAACCTGGAGGTACAATCAGTCTCATACCAGCACATCACGCATGACAGCTTAGAAACAGATGTTGTTGGTTACTCACATCCTAGTAAGTAAGAAAACATCCCCTTCTCCTCCTCTAAGGAGACTGAAATATTCACAGACAAGGGCAAAAAGCTGCTGGAGTCCAAGGAAACACTTTTAGAAACAAAGAACTTGTCTTGCATCGATAGTCCAACAGATTCTGCTGGATAAGCCATCCATTTGAAACAGCATTTTGTGATGGAAGAAACCCATCCCCTAAGAAATGCAAGTCATGGAGCACAGATCAATAGAACCAGCCTGCCATCAAAGGGAAGCAGAGGCTCATCCCCATCGCAAAATGCTCTTAATGTGCACAGTGGCAAAAAACCACCTTCTGAGTGACAGAGAAGATACAACACTGCAATTAAACATCCTTATAGATGGGAAATGCCATCAGGAACAATGGAGAAGTTACTGATACACAGCCTAAATGCAAGTTGTTTTCAAGTTACTGAAAGTGAAAAGAATTGTCTATGGCACAAGCCCTGCCTTGTATCTTGGGGAATGAGAAATCACTAAAACATGGGTAAAACAGTGTGCTGCTTTGTTTTCACATGCCCTGCCTGTATCTTATCACCACGGAAACAAGCAACTGCCCACAGCAGATGGCAGACAATCCGAACCCAGAACCCGTGTCTGAGGTCAAGTCAAACCTGACAGTGCCGGGAACTCTGCAGGACAAGAACTGCATGGCTGGAGGGGCCCTGCAGCAGGGATGTGCTGATCTGGGCAGGCGCTGGCCCAGAGGAGCTGTGGCTGCCCCATCCCTGGCACTGCTCAAGGCTGGGTTGGACACAGGGGCTTGGAGCAAGCTGCTCCAGTGGAAGGGGTCCCTGCCCGGGGCAGAGGTTGGAGCTGGGGGAGCTTTGAGGTCCCTTCCAACCCAAACCAGGCTGGGATTCCATGGTATGGGATCATGAACAAACTTCTTTGGCAGAAAGCTTATGGTAAAAATTCACTTAACCATGTTTAAGATACCAAAAAACCATCAAATTTCCATCAAAGAGCTGATTTTTCATGTGAGAACAAGGCTTAGCACAGACAACCCAGATGCATCAACCGCAGGGTGTTCTGCTGCATTTCCTCCTCCTCCAGACAAACATCCTTCCACCTTTCTGGAGCAAAGCAAGAAACACCCACCCCACAATAACCTGTTACAGCCCCAGCTATAGAAAACCCCATAGAACAGCAGTATGCTTCAACAGAGAAAGTTCTAGACAGTCTTTTAGGAGAAATCAGGATCTACCAATCAATGCCTGAACACCCAAGGACCAGTGGGTCCTCTGAGGCGTTCAACAACAACATACCAGTTATCTCTGTGTGCCTCAGTCTTCACTACACTGCTGCCTTCATACAGTGAAGTTAGCTGGCTGGGACTCCACATTCCCACGAATCACAGATCACCATCCATAACCAGAGATGTGTTTCTGTGGGTAGAAACTCCCCTTGCCTCAGTGGCTGCTGCAGAAACTCCTGCACAACTCCTGTTCACTGTCCCAGGCAAGACTTAGCCAGGAAAGGAGGGCTAATCTGAGGACTCCGTCTGGGAAAACTGTCTTAGGCTAGCTGATTCCCATTTCCTCCTCCAGGGGATCTCTACACATTACATGCACAAGAAAAGTTCTCTCAGAGCAAAGCAGACCCCATGCAGCCCCAGCACATCAAGCTGGGCACCTCTCAGGCATAATGTGATGGGAAGCCACAGGAACTTCCAAATAGAATTAAGCCTGGCCAAGGCAAACCACTTTCAACCCTGAGTGAAATGAAATGGGAGTGGAAACCCACCCCTACCCCATGGCACTGAGGCCTCGTCTCCACCTGGTGCCTGCAGCCCTGCCCTGGGCAGCCTGTTCCAATGCCTGAGCACCCTGTGGGGCAGGGATTGTTCCTCAGCTCCATCTAAACCTGCCCTGGGGCAGCTTGAGGCCGGTTCCTCTTGTCCCATCCCTTGTTCCTTGGGAGCAGAGCCCAGCCCCTCCTGGCTCCATCCTCCTGTCAGGCACTTGGAGGGAGCCATCAGGTCCCCCTGAGCCTTCTCTTCTTCATCTGAACCCCTCAGCTCCCTCAGCCCTTCCCCATCACCCCTGGGCTCCAGGCCCTGCACCAGCTCCATTCCCTTCTCTGGCCCTGCTCCAGCACCTCCAGGTCTCTCTTGTAGTGAGGGGCCCAGAGCTGAGCACAGGGTTCAAGGTGCTGCCTCCAGATGGACCCTTCAACCCCTGCACTTTCCAACCAGGTTTTTGTTATGTTTTTAGCCCAGCCAGCTTTGCTTTCAGCTCATGGGGTCTAGGGTGTAATTAGACTCTGATAACCTTTCAAAGCCATTCCCTGTTCACAACAGACACACTCGCCAGCACCACTTCACTGCCTGCTGTGAAACCCACTGAAAAATGGATCTACACAACCACAATGCATACTTCTGGATTTAAACTAAACCAGGACCACGTGTACAGATTTATCTCACTTGTGTTGATTTCTCTAGTTACTTATATTGTGAGAACCACCTGTAATCTGTGACCAGTGACTACATTCCTTTCACCTGCCTTTGTCAGCACTGCTGAAGCACTGTTATCATAGAATAGAATCACAGAATAGTTCAGGTTGGAAAGGACCTTAAGATCATCCAGTTCCAACCCCTCTGCCATAACCAGGGACACCTCACACTAAACCATGGCACCCAAGGCTTCACCTGGCCTTGNTCACCTGCCTTTGTCAGCACTGCTGAAGCACTGTTATCATAGAATAGAATCACAGAATAGTTCAGGTTGGAAAGGACCTTAAGATCATCCAGTTCCAACCCCCCTGCCATAAGCAGGGACACCTCACACTAAACCATGGCACCCAAGGCTTCATCCAACCTGGCCTTGAACACTGCCAGGGATGGAGCACTCACAACCTCCCTGGGCAACCCATTCCAGTGCCTCAGCACCCTCACAGCAAAGAATTTCTTCCTTAGATCCAATCCAAACCTCCTCTGTTTCAGTTTGAACCCGTTCCCCCTTGTCCTGTCACTGCAGTCCCTAAGGAAGAGCCCCTCCCCAGCATCCCTATAGGCTGAACTGAACTGATGCAGAAAAAAAGACTAACAACTCCCGTCAACAACAACCATCACCTCCCATGTGTGTGTGGAATAGAAAGAAAATAATCAAATTATCCTAATTCCACCCTGACTGGAATGCATGTTAATTATAGCATTTACTGAATTCCAGTTTGGAATTCACAATAACCTTCTTTGTAATTACAAGCAAAATAGAGGTATAAAGACAAAACCTCATACTGCATTTCTCTGGAAATTACCACCTATTTTAAAGGCATAGTTTAAGATGAGAAATACAATTCCACTGAATTTAACCAAATACCATATGACTAACTGGTTGTTTCCCTCCTGCTCTGGGCTACCTGGCTGAGGTGTAAAATACCTGCTAAAACTATCGTTTATACACTTATCTTTCTTCCCAAGTGAAAGCAGAGTCTGTCTAGCATCTACTTTAATGAGGCCAAGTTTTGCATCGCATCCCACTATGGCAAAGAATTACACTTTCAAGATGACTGCTCCACATTGCGGGAGAAACCTGTTAGTGCCGCAAGGATTCTATTTCTGTAGCCCAACTTGGAGGTTTATTAATGAAAGTTTGCAGTGAAACAGCTGCTCTGCTGATTAAATAAATTATGACTAAGTTTTTGTGTTGGCTTCCTGGAGCAGGCAGCGATTAAGGCAGCAGACAGACTGTGTGAAACTCAGACGTGCAGAGAGCACGTGGGATGGGCAGCAGAATTCCAGCTCTCTGCTCGGTTTGAGTGGCATTCAAAGTAAAGAACCCCTTTTTGCTTGGAGATGCAGATGAGGAACTCTGCACGCCGTGACCTGTGCTGCAGTAACCTGCAGACTGCATGCAAGAGGATCATGGTATGGTTCTTGTTGAATATTTAATGATACTTGAGTTTGACTCAGAAAACTTCACCGCAGGTTGGAAGGGACCTCACGGATCATCCAGTCCAAGCTTTAAATGAGAAAGCAAGCTCAGAATGCACAAGAAGCCGTCCTTGAGGAGAGGAGAGCCAGTTTTCCACAACAGGGCACAAGTGGAGAAGAAACACCAGAAAAGGAAAAATAAACCAACAAAAACCCAACTGAGGTGCCCCTGCCCATAGCAGGGACTGGAACTGGATGATCTTAAGGTCCTTCCAACCCAAACCATTCCACGATGCTATGAACTGCCCCCACTTAGTTCTCACGCTCCAGATGATGCCCTGTACCTGGTGGCAGAGTGAAAGACTGTACCAGCCTCTCCCATGCTCTAAGCATTAATTATCACCCATTAGAACAGAGCTGTAAGGGCAAGGGAACAAACTGCAAATGCCTCGATGAGAGGTGGATGCCTGTTTTAGCTCAGCTTAGTCATAAAGATGACCCAAGGGTTGATACAGCACTAATGAACTCAAAAGGTTTCCAGCAACCAGGAGCAGAAACCAAAAGGAAGGAGACTTAACCCAAATACATAATGACCAAATCATACATCAAAGTATTCCAGCTTTATGGGCAGCTATAAATCCATCTGATGATCGCATCCTTTTCAGGCTTGCAGAGACCCAGCTCCTTGAAAAGAAAGAACACCTGAATAACTAGAGGGCATTGCATGAGGAATGCTGGACCTGCTTCTCCTACATCTAGAGAGGGCTGCAGAGCCCATGCACATGAACACTTGTTGTCTGAGGGGCAATTGTCCAGCCTCTGGGAAACAGAGGGCACAGAAACCTTCAGCAAGGAGCAGCCCATGCACAGAGGATGCTGAGAAACTGTCCTCATAGGACAATATATATAGGAGTGTGAATTTATCTACATACCAATACACACACCCCCTACACTATCTACAAACACAGGCACAGGTCGCTGGTTTTCTCTTGACAATTACTTAACATCAGTCTTATCTGAAGAGATGAGATCCAGGAAGGCCCATCAATGACCTGGCTTGGCCTCCTGCACTGTAGAAGCCGCAGATTTCCATTCATTTCTGTTTGACTGAAGCTCTCTGCTTCTCTGCTGCCAAAAAAATCACTTCCATTCCACCAGTGTCAATGATCATTCACCCTGTTAAAGCACTGCGCCTTCCTTCAGCACTTCCAATTCCCCTTTCGGATTGTGCTGTATATCCTTGTGTTTGACTGAGTGGCTTTATGGACCCTTATTTTCAGTGTTAAGTCAGCTCCCCCCTCTCTGATAACATCCGCACCCAGAACTCCTGATCTCCCAGGCTGTGAGGTTTCGATCCCCACACCCTGACACGGGTTTCTGTATTCTCCCTACTTCTGCAGCCCCTTCTTTGAGGGGCTGACACCAGAAGTGACGGTGCTGCAGCCACACTGACCTCACCGGGGTCTTGCGTTAAAGAAAAGAAACCCCTTCCTTCTCACCCTTCTGAAGAACACCTTGCACACACACTCACACACTCCATCAGCCCTTCTGTAGTATCACAGCCCGGGTTGGGTTGGGTTGGAAGGAGCCTTAAACATCACCCAGTTCCAACCCCCTGCCACAGTCGGGGACACTTCCCACTAGAGCAGGTTGCCCATCAGAGATGTAGTGATTCCACCTGCAGTCCTGCGTTCAGCTACAAACCCATCCACTTTCGGAGGCATTTATTCACATGCGGGTGCTTTCGGTGCCTGCCAGGAGCTTCAGCAGAGCTGCTTCTCCCACAGCTCCCACACCCCACTGTGCAGCACAGCAACAGTCCAGCACTTACAAAGAATGTGCAGAAACAGAGGGAAATGAGAGAATTTAGCTGTGAACTGTTAACAGCTTGCACCATATTGTGCATTTGCATCACACCGTAACCACCACCCAATTGCAACTGCAGCCATGGCTAAAAGCAGGCAGGAAAGCATCACCCCCCCATCTCTCATCCTGGGCTGCTGGCAGGTAAACACATGTGTTTATTCAGACACAGCCTGAATGGGAAACTGCACTCCAGGAAAGCAAACAGGGGAGGCTTGGTAAACCCCAAGCAGCAATTAGCTGTGTGAGGTGGGGAGAGGGAGCCTTATCTGGCCATCTCGGGCTGTCTCACTCCCTTAGAGTATACACAACCTTAATCTGTTTACACAGGTTTTAAACACGGATGCCGACAAATAAACCCCTTTTACATAGTGATTTCATGGTGTTTCTGGATTTAAATAGCACTGAATAATCAAAACTGAAGTAGTTCACGCCATAAAACATGAGCACACTGCCACTGATCCTTAAAACGTGAACTCACCCACGTGGTGACCATCTCTGTGGACGTTAGTGGCAAAAAGCTGTGCGCAATCGCAAGTAAATCACACAGCCCCAAATAACACGGTTGCTGTTCTCCTGGGATCAACGGGAAAACCCAAATCCTTTTAATGGAACTAAACTGCTTATGCCATAAACATACCCTGTAATCCAAACCGCATCGCTGCGCCGAGACAGGCCAACTGTTAGCTGGGGAGAATGCAATTCTGTAGAGAAAACCTCCCACACTTCATCCCTACATCGACATTTATGGACAAAACAGCAGCCCTGGGCTGTCTGGCAAGTGGAGCTGTAGGCATAACACCACTGCACCTCCTGAACACAAACCTGCCTCCATCACACCACGGCTGCCATGCAGCAAACACATTCCAAGCTAGATAGAGCCTTCAAAAGCAAACTGCCTGCTGCTCCTAGAAGCAAGCTGTGAACAAAGGATCCAGGCCACTGGGGGGGATCTTCTGAAGGATCAATGCACAAGCTGAGATCCTGCCAATCCCCATGGTCCAAGGTGAAAGGCAGAGATCAAAAGGCAGCCGCGATCGGCTGCATCCGAATGGCTCTGCAGCATCACCCCTGACTCAGCATCCAGGGAGCGGCTCCTCTCCCGACACATCCCTGCTCTCAGAGAGCACAGCCTGTGTCTATAAATACGCAGATGCACAAGTCTATTCTCTCAGTGGACTTGGCTAAAAATACTCAGCTCCTAATGGGGTTTGAGCCAGATGTGCAGGACAGATGTTGCTGGAGCACTTTGGGCGTTAAGTCCAGCAATCTAAGCTATCAAATGGTGCTATCGAGGTAAAAACCTACTTCAAGATATACTTATGTTTCCTAAGGACAACCGAATCCCTTCCTTGTGGTTTAAAAACATTCACCCCATTCCTAAATGCTACACAGAGTGCAACACCAGTATTGTTCAGTTCCCTGGGGGGCTGGAGGGGAGAGGTAACAACGAAATCTGATCATTTGTGCACACCCAGATTCGGTATGATCTGGTTTTACATCAGAACATCCTCATGTGTCCACCTCTCCTTGCGTGTGTCCTGTCACACAGCTGCTAGTGCAATTAATGGAAATTAAGTCCTTCCAATAGCTACATCTTGTATTTAGGTTAGATACAACACTAAAATACATTACACAACCAGACTCAATTCTCTCCTCTTAACTGACAGCAGGCATTATCCAGTAAAGGACAGAGGGCCACTGACTGCCTGCATAGCTCAGCCTGCAGATTCCTTATTACTCCTGGCAACACAAGAAGAACAAAGCAATCCCTGAACCCTTTTTCCAGAGCCCCATTTCAGCCTTCAAACAGTAAAAAATCACTCTGGGTGAAGAAACAAAGTCAAAGTCTTATTTGACCAGACCTCTATTGATCCTTTCCTTGAGCCACAGGCAGGAGAAGGCAGAAATGCACGATGCTATTAGTTTTATTAACCTAAACTGTTTTGCTTGTCTTCTAAGTACTTTTGTACTGTGTCCCCTAAACCTCAGAAGGTGAAGGTCACAGAGCAACCTGTGGGGACCCCCAGTGCTCAGAAGGTCCAACCCATCCTATCCAGAGCAATACCAATTTAGAGCAGGTCACTCAGGGCTTTCCAAGCAGCTCCCTGCGTGACTCAGCTTCTGCTCCATCACAGTAAGGAAACTTTACCATAGGTACATCCATACAACAGAAAGAAACAGCAAGGCTTTCATAAACGCATGGAAGCAGCAGCAAGCAGAGTGCAGCGTGTCACATTCCACCAAAAAGGGCTCATCCATACTCCGAAAACCTTATTTCAAAGGGAATGTTTTGTTTCCCATGATGTAACTCTGTGTCACCTGCAATGACTAATAGCAGGAACACAGACAGGTCGACTTGTTAGCTGTAAGTGGAGCCCACATCAATAGCCAGCCTGAAGTTTTCAGGGTGATAATACATCTTTCAGCCTGTCAGTAGGGATAATCTGGGTGTCAGCCCCACTCCAACACAAGGTACACCTGTAAAAAAAGCCAGAAGCAGTTTGGCTTCAAAATACTTTCAAAACTTAAGCTACATTTTGATTACCTTTCAAAGAGACAAAAGTCTATTCAGAACTTTAAACGGCTAATCAGCACAGAGCCACCTTCACACTGGCTTCTTAATGGATCTAATATACTAAACAGAACATAATAAAGCGTGTTCTTTAGGAGGAAGGTGCCAAACTACTCCTTTTGTGTGGTTTCAGCATTTCTTAAACTGTGCTGAGCCCCAAGAACCTGCTGCACACATCCACCCCTTCATGGAGCAATGCCACAAGGTGAAGCTCCCACTCCAGAGACCTGGGCAGCCAGGCTGAGCCCCCGGAACTTGTCCACATGAGGTGGGTAACTGGAGTTAACTACTGCCAGTAAAACAATTACAGGATCCCAGCCTGGTTTGGGCTGCAGGGACCTTAAAGCTCCTCCAGCTCCAACCTCTGCCATGGGCAGGGACCACTTCCACTGGAGCAGCTTGCTCCAAGCCCCTGTGTCCAACCTGGCCTTGAGCAATGCCAGGGATGGGGCAGCCACAGCTTCTCTGGGCCCCCTGTGCCAGCGCCTCAGCACCCTCATGGGGAACAGCTTCTGCCTCAGAGCTCAGCTCAGTCTCCCCTC
>NDXB01019747.1:4780-72525 GCA_002631895.1 Agapornis roseicollis | reverse complement strand
GGAGGGCAAGCCAGGGGGGTTGAATGAGTGAACGAGCTGCGTGGGTTTAAACCACGACACCCTCCCAGCACTGAAGCCATGCACTTTGTCTAACATTGACATTTTTAAGGGGAATAATCACCTAATCCTCACTACAGGCAAGTGGAATAACCAGGATCAGTTATATGAGAGAAGTTATTTTGTTTTCAAGCCAAAGGATCCTGCAAGGATCTTCCACCAAAGAGTCTACAGGCATACTTGCAACCCATCCCTCCTCATTCCCTAGGCAAGTGAGCAAGCTGGAACAGCCATGTGGAGAAGCTCTGAGTCCAGCTGGGCTTTTCCATCCCCTCCTACCCAGCCATATGCCATGTCCAAACCCTCTTTCTCTCAGTGCCATGCAGGGGCAGAGGAGCCACCAGAGATCCTGGCAGAGAAGTAGGAAGTCCTCTTTGAGGTTGATGATGGGAGCCCTGTCTCCTCCTGGCTGTATGGCAGCCAGCACCATCCAGCAGCATACAAAGAGGTGGCACAGCCTGCAGCAAAGCAGCAGCATAACCTATGTCATACAAGAAGGCAGATATAAGGGTGGCACAACCATCATTACTGGAAGATCTCTGCCTCAGGGACATACTGTTCACTTAAAATGGCTTCAGCTGGCACAAGTAACACAAAACACAGACACTACATTCAGCCCTAGCAGCTTGAGATTACACTATGCATCCTCTATGCAATGTGTTCTGGGAAGCCTTCTCAAATAAAGGCTGCTGTGCCTGCCTGTGGGTTCATCACCCATTTATAGAGTGCTCTGAGGACTTCTCCAGCCATGAAGAACCCCTCCCAGACCATTGTACTGGCTGCTGGCTTTACTGGTTTGTTCAGCAGAGCCAAGGCAACCCCCTTCCTACCACCAGTGCTTCTGTGTTGATTGTCTGGCTTGTGAAGAAAGGGGTGCGCTCATCATATCTTTCCATGAACATTACCTTACCCAGCCTGAGACCTTCCTTCCATCACAGAGCCTTCAGCACAGCCTCCGCCTGCTCAAAGCTCTTCTCCATGGCACAGAAGCTAAGCTGTCCATGGGTTCATTGTTGAAGGCAGCTGCTAGTGGTACCCGAGCTCCATCTCTGGTACCCATGCATGGGGCCTCTCAGTGCATCTGAGGCAGAGCAGGGAGCAGTGTTGCTGTTCCCATCCCCGGCACAGGCTGGGGATGAGCACAGTGTCATGCTCTTGGAGCAAGTTGCTCCTGCTCATAGTGGTACATTGCTCTTTTGCCAGGCTTTTGCAGGGCGGAGGTTGGCACAGCAGAGCTGCTGACAGGCATCAGGGCAAGCCTCCCACACTGCAGGATGGGGCTCCAGCTGACACGGCCCTGCTACCCGTCACCATAAGTGCTGTGTGCTCTGCTAGCAGGACAGAAATGGCATCATATGGCTGAGCCCAGTCAGGCCTTTCACTGCCAAGTGATCTGGCAGCAAGCGGCTGCGGGAGGGATGGGTGTGCAAGCGTGGCTTTGGGCTGCTGCCTCCTTGAGGGTGATGGAGCAGCGCATCTCCCTAGGGAGCTGAGCCTCCTGGAGTGCTTTGGGTGTGCTGCTGGCTGCAGGGGAGGATTCACTTCCTGAGGAGGCACAACTGATCCCCTCTTTGTAAGGTCCTGGCTCCAAGTGTACCCCGAATCTCCATGAAAGCAATGAGCACATAATCGGAGGGCATTTGAAATGTTGTCCAAAGCCTTCCTGTGCTGCTCCTGTTACCCCACCAGCTAATTGAAATGGAATAAGGACAGACCAAGCACCTCTGGGAAGGGGCTGTAACACTCAAATAAAGGCTTGCAACTGCTCTAAAGCACCTCCCTGGCCCCCTACTCCAGGCAGCAATTCGTCCTCTGGCAGTGGAGGGATGGGACATCCTGAGGCAGCCACACCAGAGCAAGAGGAGCTGATTATAACTGAGTGATAGCAGAGTTAACAAACCATGAGGCAGTGAGAAGAGCGAGTGAAGAAAGGGAAAAGGACAATGGAAGCACTCTGTGCCCCTCATGATGGTTGCCATGCAGTAAATGAGGTAAAATTAGTACCAGACAGACAAATGGAAACTCATTTCAAGAGGCACTGAATGAGACAGATTTGCAATGAGAAGCTCTGGAGGTTAACTGGGGAGCATTGAAACTTCATCTCCCAAGGAATCCACATGCTGTCACACACTCCCATGCTCACTGTCTGTGCCATCGGAGCTCTCCCTCCTGTGCTTCAGTGATTTCCCTTGCTCTTAAGTAAATACTAGAGCAAAGGAAATATGTATTCAGAGCAGGATGGTGCCTTTGCTTTGATGCTATCCTGCCTCTCACCTTTCTGAATTCTTATCTGCAACAAACAACAGTGACGGTGAACAGGATCATCACTACTCATGTGGCCAAAAGCTGATGTGCTCAGCTTCATGTGACAGAGAAACTGGGATGGACCGACCACGGTTAGGGTCAGGGAGGCTTTGGCTCAGGGCACAAGGACAGCAGCTGTGTAAGATGGGTTTTGCATGTGTACCAGAGGGAACAGTCCTGTTCTTCAGCTGGTTGGGCAATTTCCCCTAATGAATTGCTCAACTCCGTCCCTGCCCATCTCTGAAACACCAGCAATGCCGCTGCATTCTCCTGCTCTGACTCTGTGACATGTGGTTGGTTTTCAGCCTTGTACCCTCCTGCCCTGAGAGATACAAGCTTATGAAGGGTGGGAGCAGGTGTGTGTCATGGGAAGGGAGCCTGTGCACTGCTCTGTGCATCCTTCTGCAGCCAGTACCCAGCGCAGAACAAGGCTCGACAGCCAGGCCTGGGTCTGTGTGTTCAGCCAGTCAAAGCAGTGCAGTGATGTAGGGAGTGGGAAGCCTCTTGCTGTGGTAGCAGCTTCTGTCCAGTGCTTGCAAACAGTAGGGATTCATACCACAAATAGGGTAGTCCTTAGGGATACCTCCTGAGCTAACTGTGTGTCAGTTTAGCTTCACTTCAGAAGGATGGTGCCAGCTTGGTGTGAGAGGTTATTTAGTGGCGAATCAAGCGTGAGTCTTTTGAGGGTTTTTTTTCCATGTATGCTCATTACCAATGCCTGTGGATATCCCCAATAGAAATGACACAATAGCACTGTTTGTGCTCACCCAGCACCTCTGTCACCTGAAAAGATTAGTGCAATTACTGTGCAATTTTGGTTCTAGGCACAGACACCTCCTTAAGGGCAGATGGTGAAAGTCAGCACTGATTTACTGACACCAACGAGTCCCCTCCTACATCCAAGTTATTACATGTAGAGCCTATCAAACAGGAGGGATTCACCCATGTAGGTAAAAGAACCGTGGCTGCATATGAAGCATTTGATGGGTGCTCAGCTTCCTTGTCTTCTACTCTTATTCACTTGTTATTCTGTTACTCAAATCTCCTTTCCACCTTTGTTAGGTAGTTAATCTCCTTGCAGTGTTAGTGTTTGTCTCTTCCATTCCCATTTCTAGTGCATGATTTTGTTGAGCAAGCACAAGCCATTTGGCCCACATTGATTATTTATGAAGGTGAGAACCTTTTATCTCCGCTGCTCAGTAACTTAACAGTGGTGTAGAAAGAGGCTATCTAGAAGTAGCTGCACATCTTGCGGGAGCTGGGAGGCAGGGAGGTGCTGCAGTATCTGATAGGAAGGGAGTAAAGAAGGGAGACAAATCAGGCTGAACTCACTGTCAAGGGTGATTTATCTATTATGCCACTGGAGAGCAGGGATGAAATGATACCCTTGGGATTTGATAGCACTTTGCATTCACCTTGCAGAGGTGCTGAGAAAATACCAGTAGAGAGTGAGGCCCTTTATTATCATCTCCAACAAGAAGGGATGCTATTTTCAGGAATGAGTGCAATGGGATCATTGCATCTCTGCTTGTGAGGGGTTTGGAGGCTCAGCCCTCACCGTGTGCAGGCAGATGCTCTGCATCTGGACAGCCTGGCTCTGTGAGTGAAGGCAGAGCTGAAGAGAACAAAGGGGTTCAGGCTGAAGTCAGGCTGAGTCTCCAGTGAGACTGCATGCCGTGGTTTCTGCAGAGCCAGGCAAGTCACGCAGTTGTAATGGGTCACTGGGACCTGGTCAGGTGGAAACAGAAGATGAGTTTCCATCCCAGCTCCCACCCTTTCCTAGCCCTGCCTTCTGTGTTTTCTCCCTTTTCATTGCCTATCATCTGCTCACGTTGCCCTCTGCTAGTCCAGAAGATGGAAAAGAAACAAGTGTTCACAAAGGGACACCCCCGTGAAATAATGCACTGTTGAGAGGGGACATCCTCAGGAGCCAACACACAAGTACAAGGCTGCAGCCTGGAGAGGTGGTGCGCCTTTCCTGTGCACACAGGTATGCAGGAAGGCAAAACCATTGAGTGTCAAAAGCTGCTCTAGAGCAAAACAAATAGATCAACCCTGAAGGACAGGAGCTGAATTGTTTCATGAATGGAGATGCTATTAGAGTGTACTGCAAACAGGACCATGGAATAGCGGCTCAAACAGCACTTCGCTTTTACTACTAAATCAGAATCCTACACAGACTTTAAGATAGTTCTCCTAAATTTTGTTGCTTCTGCTCTTCCCTTCACGCAGTGACAGCTGAACCTGTCAGATTCCAATCTGGCCCACAGCTTAGGAAAAAAATGCTTCATGGAAAAAATATCTTATAGGAACACAAATGTCAATGCTGCTCCAGCATCAGTACCTTCAGACAGAAAAGGTTAAAGGAGCTGCCTTTGAGGTGATCAGCCAGAATACAGCGTGAGGAAAGGAGGAGGGCAGCCTGCCCCTTCTTTAGCTGTCTAATTTTCCCCTCCAGCAGCCTCCACAGCAGCAGAGAGCAGGGCTGATCTGTTCTGAGCAGCACAGGGATGCTTTGCTGTGGCTGCCACACAGACTGAATGGCTCTCCAAACCCTGTGGCACTGTTGGGGTGCTGCTACCCCTAAGTCCCCTTTACCCCAGCACAAAGCAAGGGGGTCACTGATTCAGTAGTGCTTTGCCCTCCTTATGCCTTCTATGATAGTTTCTATTCCATGATTCTATGCCAAGGCCTCCTAAAACCCTCATTCTCTTTCCCTTTCACACCAGCTACCATGTCACCACATGCCAAAGGCTGCCTAGGCGAGGTGGCTGCCCCTGTGCAGGTGAATGACCGTGGCATTTAAACGTGGTTATTAACCAAAACAGAAAGGGTGTGCTTGTTGGCAAGTGGAGGCCCATGCCCACGTGCAGTACCACAGCCCTGTGCACAGCTCAGGGTCCTGGTGAGGAGCTGAGTGAGCTGAAGAGGTGTTTCCAGTTTAAAATGTGATCTTACAAGCTTGGCAGTGATGAACTGATGGAAACCCTTAGCGTCCACGTGCAGATTTGGTGTGACTGCAGCAGGTTTATTCAGAGCCGTAAGGATGGGAAGTGCTATTTGGGGAAAGATAGGAGTAGGAGACTGCATGGGTGCATGCTCTCCCAAGGCATCCCACTTAGCAGAGCCTTCACCTACAGAGGCAGTCCCGGAAGCCTTTTCCCTTCTGGGTGTTTTGCTTACAGAGGCATTCCCCAGAGAGCATCCCTGGAGACGCTTTTACCCTTACAAGACAGCTGTCTTCATGGCATGCATTTTTAACAAGGCTTAAAGGAGTTGTATTCCCATCCTCTTCCCTGCAGAATAAAAACCTGGGAGCAGAATAGTTATTGATCTGATCTGCATGAAGTGCTGAGAGATGAGCTCAGTCGTGTGCTCTGCTGCTTCCTGTGCCCCTGGGCTGCACTACTAGGAGGTAGGCATCACAGATTGTATGAAGGGTCTAAGCCTTCACAACCCTTCACTGTAATGCTTGTCCTTTGCATGGTGCTCCAGGAGCTGCAAGGATGACATTGTTAGTGATAGAACCCTTGTGATGCTACTAAGGCTGTCAGACATCTGAGGTCTGGAAGCACCCCCAGCGATGTGAGACAGTCCTTTAGTTTTGGCATGGGTAACACCAAACTTGAATGGCTAGAACTGGGCACCCTGATGCTGCTGGAGCATCTTATTTACTTGCGAGCAATGGCCTGTTCATACAAAGGGTCTTGAATAGCCAAACCATTGGGATGGGGAAGATTTGGCAAAACGGGGTTTGGCCATTTTAGAATTCTCCTCTATGAACAGAGAAGAAAAGTCCCCCCTCCTGTGTGCCTGGGTGGAGAAGTGAACCTGCGTTTGCAAGCTTTGCCCTTGCTTCAGACCTAAATGCTGGTTTGATTATATCTCTGTTTCAGTGCACATCTGACACCAGGATTTGTGTTCTAAATGAAGGGAGGCTTTGCACAGTGGAGACAGAAAGGGGTTCCCTGATTCTGGGTTTTGTGGTACCCGGACTCCACCAGGAAGCAATAAATTAGAGAAGTGCTCTGGTTTTGGCTGGGATGGAGTTAATTTTCTTCCTAGTAGCTGGTAGAGTGCTGTCTTTTGGCTTTAGAATGAGAATAATGTGACTTTAATGGCCTTAAATGCTCCCAGTCTGTGTAACACAGGGATAGGGTTAGGGTTAGGGTTTTGCTAGTGCAGTGATACAGCGAAGCAAATGAAGACAGCTATAGCTGTGTGAAGAGCCCAGATCTTGTCAGGCTAACAAGGGCAGATGGTAAATACAGAGAGATGATGGGAAGCCTGCATCTTAATTCTAATTGTGCATATACCCTGAGAAGTTATAGGAAGGAGATTTGCTGTGGGGCTGATAGAAAGCGGTGCTGATAGAAAGCGAAGGCACGACCATGATCTTTGCAGGTCCCCGCAGCCTCAGTCCAGAAGATCCCTCAGAGAAGTTCTGACGAGCCGTGGATGGTGCTTTTTTCTCCCAGGAGACGCCCTTTGCTGCCTCAGAAAGCACTGTCTTCCCTTCCTTCAGCAGTGTGTTTTCTGACTGCCTCATCTAAACCAAGCAGTTCTTTCACAAGTGGCTATCTGCTGAGCACCTCTATGTGTCAGGATGCAACCCATGTAAAGCAAAACTGCATCGTTTCACCCCTCTTGGTACTTAGGTGCTTGATGCTTGGCAATTAAGCCAGACTATGGACCTGATTGATAGGTTTAAACCTCTGACCTGGATTGTTTAAAACTAGGATCACTCGTGTCTATCCTGCATGGAGAGTGCTGCACAAAGGCACAGGTGGCCAAGTCTCACCCTAAGACCTTATGTACATATGTCTACCTATGTATTGCTGCTGCTTTATGAACTTCTCTCTCCCTCCCTGTAAATAACGAAGCAAACAACCCAGCAGCTCAGATGTAAAGACCCAAGTTCTTGATCATGAGCAGGGTCTGGCAGCAGAGGCAGAACCAGCAGACTCATTCATAGAGATGCTGCATGGAGCTGCCTGTGGGTGTGTGATGAATGCTCAGTAATTAAGCTGATTCTGGGCATGTTGATTATGGCTTCAGAGAGGCACGGAACATCCTGCAAATGCTTACTTGAACATCTGATTCCTGGGGCATGTGTGTGTGGATGGGGAGGAAGGGGAAGCAGCCTGACAAGTGCTTTGAGAGTAAGAACAAATAGGTGCTGTTGCGTTTGTGACTTTGCTCTGGTTTTTAACCCAGCAGGGCAAATCAGATTGGTCTGTACATTTATAATCCCCCTTCCTGTCTCTGTCAAGCCAGAGTGAACAACCTGCTAGCATGAAGATTTTGCTCTTTTGGTTCATCCAAAAGTTTCTATCGATGCAGATAGGAGCAAAGTGGACTTGAGAGGCCCTTGCTGAGCATCTCTTAACTTTTTACTGTGATAGAACTGCCACAGGAACAGTTTGTTTTCTTAGGGCACTATCCAGGTCCTACTGTAGTCCATGGGGTCCTTGATACAAGCTTAGGACTTAAAGCTGCAAGCTTTAGGAGTCTCCTACAAAAGAAGTTTGAACCTGGAGCAGAGAGTTGCACCTCTGCCCACCCCTAGCATCTCAGAGCTATTTGTTTCTGGGGCTTTGGTGGGGACACATCAGTTATTTAGACTGATAGAGCCCTGTTTTAGAACCTAGCAGGCTTTGAAAGTGTCACACAGGAGAGACAGAAAACAAGGAAATGGAAATACATATACCTGAGAAGGATCTATTTTATGTGGTGGTGGGATGCTCCACAAGCATGGGAAGCTTGCCCTGATGCACCGCAAGACCAGTTGCTCTGTGCAAGGTAGGGATAATGCAGATCATGCTCTGACATCCCACCTGGCCTGATCTTTTGGGACATTTCATCCATCAGAATGCAATGGCATTATTTATTACACCTTTCCCCCATGCTTGCCAGCAGGCCCTTTGCTGTGTCAGGTCCTGCAGAGAGGGCATCCAAAACCCAGCAGGCTTCTGCATGGTCTTTTCAAGCTCTGGGCTGTCCCTGTATCCTAGCACAGGGAATTACTGCTAAAGCAAGGAGGAAATCAATTGCCTCCAGGCATTTTTCATCAGCCTGTGGGATTCACACAGAGCTCCTGCCCTTGCAGATGATGCAGATGATGCAGACAGGCAGGGAGGCAGACGTGTTGTGGATGTGTGTGACAGGGGTGCGGGCAGCAGCTCCACATAGGGCTCTCTGATTAATTGGCTTCCCTCCTCTCCCACTGTGCTCATCACCCCCTGTGCATGCTGCTCAGTAGCTTTGCAGGGCTGGCAAGGGGGACGACACAGGAGTGGGTCACTCCCCAGAGCCACAGGTCCCTTTATCTGCCTCTCCGGCTGCACCAGGGCACTTCCCACCAGTCCCTCTTCGATGCTCTCTAATGGAGGAGGAGGTGAGCATGAAATGGGCTGCTAAAACCTATGAATATTTCAGAGGAAAAAGTCAAGGGACTCCATTAAATCCTCTTCAGTCTCTGCAAATGGAGCTGGCTCTGTGTGTGTGTGTGTGTGTGCACTAATGAGAAACTCCAGTGCTGTGCGACCGCATGATGCTTTCCCTCTTGCACCGTCCCCATAGAGTTACCCAGCACTGCTGACATCCCCTCCTTCCCCAGACAAGCCCTAACAACTGTGCTGTCAGCCCTGGCTTCTGCTGCTGCAGAACATTCACCACTCAGCTTATTCCAGCTGTCGTCAGAGGTACCCCTTCCCACTGTCACACACTGGGAACAGGGATCTTTAAGCCCAGCAGCCCTTTGGCTGGCTTTTAACCCATTGCAGCCCATCCTATACCAGCACGCTGTTCACCAGCATCCCTCTCAGCTCACCTGATGTCCTCCCAGCCCCTTCCCAAGCCCCCATCCTACTTCACAGCCTCCTCAAGAAGGCTTTTACCCTGCTGTCAGCAAACAGCTACATCAGCGGCAGCTTTCAGAGCAACAGCCAGACAGAGCCTGACAGCCCCATATGTTTCAGCAGAGACAGTTCCTCCCTCTAATGGGCCCAGAGGAGAGTGGCTTTCAAAGGATTCAGCATGGAAGTGACAGGCTGGAAAGCCTTATTAATGGGCTCTCTGCTGGCGAGCGGCTGGGAGGCAGCAGCCCGCAGGCACAGTTGTCCCAGCCAGCTTCCCACCACAGCCTGGGCACCTTCCTCACCCTCCCCTTGGACATGAGACAGGGCAGTGATGCCTCTGCATCTGCAGCTTTTTCCTAGGGACCAGTCAGTATGCAAGGTCTCTATGCACCCTGCATCACACTTCCAGCCCCAAACATGCCCTGTGGGGTGTCTGGCACTGTCTGCATGGAGAGGATGCTGAGGGTGGTAACCCATGGCTTAGGTCTCTTCTCTCTTTGCTCTTCTTTTGGTCAGGAAGCCAAAGTGCTGATGCTCAACCCTTCACTGGGTGCTGGTGTTCAATCACTAATGGACTATAAGTGGTTTCTGTATCATCTCGCACAAGGCTGCTCCTCATGGATTTCTTCTCCATGGTTTCCACATCCGAAGCCATCAGTCTCCCCTGTGAGACACCAGCACCCGCTTAGGCCACCATTAAATCTGGCAGTTTCTTAGTTTTGGCTGTGTTATTCCTAAGTCACTCAGGTCTGTCTCAGAATGAAAGAGACCCCAGAAGGAAAGCCTCAGACCTTGGGAAAACACAAGGAAGAAGACTCTGCCCCACAGCACCTGCACTGAATTCATCCCTGAGCTTAAACAGGAGCTACCACATAGGCAGGAGTTGAATGGGGCTCACTGAAACTTAATGCACAGACTGTGGGTTGATAAATGGCCAAGAATGGGAACACCAATAGAGGGGGGGAATTGAACCTTCTCCATTAGACCTTTTCCCTAATGAGAGGAACTGGTTTTCCCTCCCTGGGTCCTGAGGATGACCACAAAGCCCTTCAGAAGACAACTGTCTCAAGACATAAACCCGATAATCATGGGCTCAGTAGAGACCTCACCAGCAGTTTTCAGTTCACCCCAATTAACCCATTCTTGTTATCCAGCCAGTGATGACCTGAACCATCCTTCCTCTCCCCCACCACAGACTATTTTGGCTCAGCATCCTCCCATTGCTCCCAAAGTGCTAATTGCATTTACTGATAACTTGCTTAATCAGCTGCCATAATTAAATTAAGCACAAAGCAGCACCTTTCTACCTGTACCCAGCTCGTAGTTTGGGTTGTAAGCCAGTGCATGTACCGAGGCTGAAGTACCCCAAGCCTGTTTCTGCAGCTATGGCACTGTCTTGTACAAGCCACTACCTCTTAACTACAGCCAGCAGTGCTCCTCTGAGAGAAATGGGCTTTTATGTCTCTGTCTCCCTTACTACTCTTGTCCTTGATGAGCAAAATGAAATCCATTTCCTCTTTAATAAACAAAAGAGGCCCTAAATGGAGAAAAAATCATTTCAGTTTTCATGAACAAAAAGGATCTTAGGGACAGAAGTAAGTGTGCTACTTCCCTTGCCTGCTCATCTTCAGAGGGCAGCAGCCCCTGTTGGACTGGATGCTGTCTCTGCATACACTAAAACAGGGCAAAGTGCAGGAGATCAGGAGACTGTCAGGGCCTATTACAGGGTGCTTCATGCTGGATAAAGGATAGCAGGCTTAGAAAGTTGAGTGAGAGTATGAGGAACACCAGTCTTTTCCCAGCAACCCAGCAGAGCAGTGAAGGTGGCAAATCTTCTGTCAAAACCCAGGAAAACCTGAATTTCCCATTGCGTTTTCCTCAAGGACAGGGGGCCTCCCCCAGCACAGTGTCGCTAAGCCAGTGGACCACCACAGGGATCAGAAGCCCATCACTCACTAGGGAAAGGCTGTCAGTGCATCCCATGAGTGTGAGCAGCGATGTGAAGGGAGTCCATGTGGGCAGAGAGGCAATGATGGGGCAGACACCCAGCATGAGCCATGGGTCATTCTGTACAACTCACTGTATTCCCAGTGGCAAGAGCATGGCAATGGAAATCACACATCAGGAGCTTGGGCATGTGCCTGCTTAGAAAGCCTTGGCAGAGATTTACACTGGGCTGGGTGTTTCAGCGTGTCATGGGACAAGCATTCAGCCTCCTGACTCCCTTCTCCGCATAGGAGATAAGAGTGCAAGGCAGCCCTGCTCCTCCAGAACAGCCATTTACTAGGAGGGAAGCCCCTGCCTGGTCCCTTTACAGGTGCTCTGCCCCACTGAAGCACAGCCAGCCTGCCAGGGCTTGAGCCCTGCAATCTAACAACGTGGCTAATTGAAACCACTTGATTTTGGAACGCTAACTACTTGTTTGCACACAAGCTGGGGCCCACGCTTCTTCTGGAGGAGCCACGGGGCAAAGGATGATTACAGGCAAGGATACAGCCAGCTAATTGTGTGGGTTTCATCTGTAAATTGGCACTTTGTCCACAGCCCATGCGAGGTGCTGGGCTCTGCTCTGTTTCCCAAGCAGCTCCTTGGAGCCTCAGCAGGAATTTTGCTGGGCCCTTGCTAAGCCAGCTGCTCTATTTCAGCAATGAGTGGCAAGTGATTGCTAAATAGTGGTTGCAAAGCTTCCTGGGATGAATAGATGTGATAAAATGGCTTGATTTCAGCGCAGCTCTCGAGCTGAGTTAAGTCAGCAGCCTAGCACAGCTTGGGCAGCAATTGCTGCTCTGTGTTTCGTTGCAGTCGTCACCAAGTTGATAGGGCAAATGGTGGGATTTCTTAGGCTCTGAAATATATATTCCTATCTCAAATATGGAGTGCCCCAGTGAACTACTGAAGCTTTAAATCCAATGAGGAATCGGATACCTTTAGATACACTTGCACAAGGTGTTCTTCCTTAAACAAGCTGAGTGGTTCACTAAATGAGGACCCACTCACCATTTCTACACCCAAGCAGATTCTCTTCCCTGGAACATCCCAGCATCTTGCTGTGGACATTTAGCAGATACAGGGTGCCAAAGCACAGCTTTCCTCTATTCAGTCTTGCCTGGGTCAGGAGCATCCCTGGTGATGTCTGTTACTTATAACATAAATGCCAAGCACTTTTGCATAGAGAGACCACATCGGGCCTGTGCCTTCTACCTCAATGGATATTTAACAACAGTAAAAGCATATGAGGTGTTTTACTTCACCTTTTCATTCTAACAGAGCTTTTCACCCAGATAGAAGAAGTGAAAAGTATTTCTTTCTACAGTAATGGAAAGTGTTTCTTCCCACAGTAATAGGACTTGAATGAGAAGATCAAGGGAGAAACGAATGAGGTTATTTCCTAAAAGCACTGAAATACAGTGGAAGGGAGAAACTTCCATTCCAGGAGCAAATAACTGCACACAACTACACGTATCTATAAGTGAGAGACTTTATTTGAACCAATTTTTCAGATACAGACATCTGTATTATTCTCACTTCTCAGGAATGTTTTCTGCTCATTTTTGAAGCTTGCAACCTTAGGACAATATTCAGGACATATGTGTACATTAGATCTCTGCAGATGGACACATTCATAATGCACAAGTACAATGAGTGAGAGACTCTTTCCAGATCCTCACACAAGAGCATCGGAAATGGGCCGCTCTAATCGTCAAGTTCTGCTCTTATTTAGCTTCCAGACACGTCACAGTTCTTGATACTCTCTAGGCTGTAGCCACCTTCTTCAGGCCCCAATTTACTACTGTGTTACTTCAGCTGTATGCCAGTGTAACTCCTCAAAATAGGGCTTAGGTGATGCACAGGGATGCGTTTCATTCATTGGGAACAGGCATGAGCAGAAAAAACAAGCTATTGGATGAACGGTTCACCTAGGATTTTCTTTAGTGAGAGTAGTCTAGGTCTCAGGCTGGGATCTTACTTTAGAAGTGACCAGTGGTTCTGGGTGTGTATTACATGAATCTGGATGTTCAGAGTATAGAGAGGACCTATGGATTGGGCCCCAGCGAGGTGTCTCTCAAGTTGGGCACTCCAGATGTGAGCCACTGGGGTCACTATAGCCTGTTCTGCAAGTCTCGACCTTCACCTCTTCTTCCAAGTATTGCTCGACAGAGGAATGTAGTAATAAAGCATTGTAGGTAAGAATGCAGGCTCGCACATGACCTGAGATCAACACCCTGAAGAATGGATAGAGGGTAGCGCTTTCAGGACCACCTAAATGACTCATGGTCTCAGTCCCATTTTGGCCTGAGACCCCAAATTGGCTGCGGAGAGGAGTCTGGGCATCCTTCAGCATCTGGGCCTCAGGAGCTTAAGTCTCTTTGAAAGCCGTGTGTGCTCTCATGTGCCCATGTCACTTAGGTTATCCTGAAAACTGTACCCTATATACATATAGGTAGATAAGGGGCAGACTTTCACAGGCACAAGTGGCAGTTAGACATGTAACTCCCATTGATTTTGCTTTCCCCCTCGGGGACCTGGAAAATCCCCCCGCGAGGAGTTGAATCCTCCTCTCGCCTTCGTTTCACACCAGATTAACACCACTGGTTCCAGTGGAGCGACTCCTGAGTTACCCCGGTGTGAGCGAGAGGAGAACCAGTCCTGAGGTGCTCTAAATATCCAGTGAAAGTGCTAATGTGGCAATGCAGAAAAGAGGGAATCTGAGCACAGGCCTGGAAGAGGACCCACCACACCAACCCCCTCATCACTGAGCTGCACGGGACCACCAAGAGGGCACCTTAGCCAAGAGGGGCCACAACAACATTCATTCAAGACCCTTCCCTCCACCTCTGCAAACCACAGCCATGCTGTTTGCTTCCTAAGACACCCATGCCAAACACCAGACCTTCAGTATAGAAAGCCTCACGTGCTACTTTGCCATTCGGAGACCTCAGAAAAGCCAGAAATCACTCCCATGGGGAGCTTGGAATGAACTCCCTCTTTCTATTTTATCTTCTTTCCTGTCTTCCCAAACCCTTCTCCTCCAGTCCTGGTCATTTCTTTCCTTTAGACTAACACATTCCCAAAGTGACAGCCTTTATATTGTCACTATAGGTGAGCTCCTTCTTGCTAAGGCTTCTCACGGGGCTGCAATAGGGGTTGGGGCTGGAAATCATTGGGTCTGAAGGGATCTCAGCAGGATGCCCTTCCCCTCCCTTTGGAATGTGGCTCACAGTGGAGCATCCCGGCTGATGGAACTATCGCAAGGGTTGTGGGTTTGCTACCAATGCAGAGAGTCTGAGGGTGCCACAAGAGTTGCAAAGCAGACTGAATCCATGCAAACGATCTACTGCATTGATGGGGGGTGTTGTTAGGTTGGGGTTTTTTGCACTTTTCCAAGGCTTGGTCTAGATGAGGTGAAATGTCGAGAGCTGGCCTACAGCTGGTATGAGCATTCAGGATAGATGTGGATCACAAGCGTTATCTTAGTACAGGGGCATGGAAAAAACCCCCCTTGGACTCTGAATTTCCACAGCACTGTACATGAGGTCAGGCACCATATTCCCAGCGTGAGTCATTCTGACATGCCCTTCCCTCTCCAGATATAAAACAACAACTACAGAGCAAAGCTATCCCCTTCAGGGAGAGAGGATTAGATCTGTACTCCCTGGGGAATTCGTGTTGGTTGTTGCATCAGGAGCTCCAGCTATCCTGCTGGATACTCTTTGCTCCGCTCCTTACTTCTGGGACCTCCTGCCTTTTGTGCTGCTCTCAGCTCACTTGATATCCTGCTAGAAAAACCGTTCCTCAAATACCCCTGTTCTCCTTCCAGTTTCCATCCCATGCTACATCCTTTAAACTGTTTCCTTTTAGCCTTTTAAAACCTGGCTGAAGAGGCAACTCAAGGAAATCCAAATGCTTTTCTCTGCACCCTTCCTGTACCCTGAAGACAGCCCAGCTTCCTATACAAATCTTGTGTATTACACATTAAACCCGTGCCTGCTCAAGACAGGGTTTGCCTATGTGCTCTCTCTCATGCTGTCTTTGCCCTGACTCTCTGGCTGGATCAGGACACGGCACAATAAGAAAGATAGGGAGGTGCCTGGTTACAGCTAGCAATTTTAAACTGGAACCAAGGGAGAGGAATCAGTGTTTAGATTACTTAGGTTTGCAGCTGGTAACCACATACCCTGTTCTCTTTTGAGGGGGGGGTGTGGGGTGGGGGAAAGACCAAAGCACAAACCCCAACCCTTTGTTTTTTAAGCAACACGGCAAAGTATGGTGTTACGGACGGTGACAAAACACGCGCGATGCCCTAACCGTCAGCCAAGGGGAGGCAACATGGGAAACACAAAGGCAAAACATCCCTGGGGAGAGACAAATGGTTCTGGTTTATGAGGAGGGAGGAAGGCCTATGTCCAGGAAACATGATAGGCAGGTTTGTATTCCTTATAAAGCTAAAACTAGTAAAGTGGAGGGAAGATGAGAAGCTCTAGGTCTGAAGTGAGAAGAGCGGGGAGACCCCGCGGTCTGTGCAGAATCAGGCAAGACAGCCCTTATAAGAAAACTCTTGTGAATGGTCATGACAGGAGATGAGGCCAAACAAAAACCATGCTCCCTCCTTCCTGCCTCCTCCCAAACACCTCTCCCATGGATGCTGAGAACTGAACTTTAGTTCTCTCCACTCGGCGCTAGAGACACGAGGTGCCCACAGCAGCCGAGCTGGGCTTGGGCACCTTGAGTGCTACGAACAGCAAACATACTCTACACCTCTCCTCCCTACACCTCATCCCCCGTGTCCATCAGAGCGCTCTCCCTCCCCAAACACCATCCACCCCCCTGCCACAGCCACAGCAGAAGCGGGCAGGGGGGTGAGACCTGACATACGGTCCAAGCAGTGCCTGATGTCCGCGCTACATTTGCTGAATTGAGGTCAGGCTGGAAGGTGTCTCAGGGTTTACCACCCATCATGACATGGGAATATTAGCATATATATCGTTTATGAAGTATGACACAATACCTATCTGTCAGTCAGCCCATCTTTCTACCTATTTAGTCTGTCTAATCTACTTTAGCTAGCTACGTTTCACTATCTCTATCAATCATCTATTGCTCCATATTAGCTAATTTCTTCCTGTCTCTCTCTCATCTTTTTCACTCTAATCTTTCTTACTCTAGCTATACTCCCCTCTCTCTCCCTATCATCCATCTATCCACTCGAAAATCTTCCCCCCCTCCTCTCTGTAATCCCTGTTTTTAAAAATCTCTGTCCAATCTCTCTCCCACTCTCTCTTTCCCTCTCTTTTTCAAAGTCCTCCCTCTCTCCCTCTCTCTTCTTCCTACACAGCACCAGGAAGCACACGGAGGCAAATCCTGATGCATTTTGATAGCACTTCCAGTGAGAAATTTATGTTCAAACTGATCATCTCTGAGGAGACACTGTTCATCTTTTCTCCCTATTTCCAACAAAGAGATGGAGGAGAACAAACAAGTAGTGCAGGGAAAGGCAACCAGTCCTCTCAAGGCCACAGGGCTGCCACTCCAAGCATCAGCCACCAAGGGATGTTGGGGCTGTCAGCAGACCCATCTTTTTGGTGCTACTGCTGTGAGGCCAATTCAGTGGTGGCCCTGCAGCATCGTATGGCAATCCTTGCCAGTGCGGCCAGGAAACCATGGTGGGAAAGCACAGGATAATAATCCAGGCAGTGAAAGGGCAAAAAGCTTTCATAAAAGCCCAGTTATTTTAACTGTTCACCCTGGCAGCTCATAAACAGAGCAGTAGACTCCAATGGCTGTCAGTCCTCCATCAGGACAGGCTGGGGCTAATGGGTGTGCACCAGGGAACATCCTGCACCCCATGGAGAGCAGTAGTGGTGCTCTGCCTGCACCATGCTTTTAGCTGGCTACAGAGGAAGGCCATGAATGACAGCTAAGAGCCATGGCCTCTGGGTGAACCATCCCGGCTTTCTCCAGGGAGCAGGAATGAGGTATTTCTCAAAGTGCCATTGACTGGGTCTTACACTACCAGACCTTGTCCTGCCCACTATTGGCTATTTATTCAATGCATTGGCCCAATTTATTATGCCAAACTGAACACTTTTGGAGGGCCATGCTATGCTATTGAACTTTAGCCCAATGGGGTGAGAATCAGCCTATCTGCCTCAGGTCCCTATCCCCTCATGGCCCTTAGTGCACCTTTTGGCAGGGGTTGGACCTTCAGCATGGACCAAAGCTGGTCCCTCTGCTGGCTCATCCCTCCAAGGACACCATGGTTCTCCAAATCAGGACTTAGAGGTCTCCTAGAAGGCCTCTTACTTAGTTTCTTCCTAAAACTGATTTTGCTACTTGCATTATTGATGCTAAGGCCTCACTCCAAATCCAAGCCCGCTTCCCTTAAAATTCCCTTCAGTAGTGCCAAGGGAGAGCGGTTGGTCACTGACCAGTGGCCAAGGAGCACAGTGGAGCCACGCACAAGTGGCCCACCAAAGCCTGCAGAGGCCAGCAGGGCGTACGGCAGCATAGAAATGCGACACGGTGGTGTTAATTCTCATTATTCTCATTTATTATCATTATTGTTCAGTTTGAAAAAGGAGCCTGGAGCCAAGCATTACGCTAGTTGGCACATCACTTATTTTGTTGTTGTTCTAGGTCTGAAAACAAACTGGGGTTTTATAGTACGATTTGGTTGGTTGGATTTGGTCTTTTTCGTTCATTCCATCGCATTGAAAAAGGAAGAAAAGGAATTTTGTTTTTCTCTTCTTGGTTTTTCTTTTTTTCCCCCCTCTTTTGTTTTAACTCACTCGGTAAAGTCTGGACTCCTCGGATGAACGGAACATTGCACACACACGCACACACACTTGGAGAAGAGAGGGAGGAGGAGAGGAAAGAGAGAAAGAGAGGGAGCGCTCGCGGTGGGCAGACAGACACACGCACGCGCCAGGTCAAGGAACTCTGATACAGTGCAAGAATTTTCCCAAAATGATTGGATCATCATTACCAAAAAACTCGCCATAACAACACCAAGGAACAAAGAAATGTTTAAGCCACACTTTTTGACTGGGATTTTTCCTGCCTTTTTTTTTTTTTTTCCTTTTTTTTTCTTTTTTTTCTTTTTTTCTCTTTTTTTTTCTTTAAATGTTTGCCACACAGAGAGAAAAAGGGTTTTCAGTGGGAATGGGAAAGGGATGGACAGGCTCACGGATGTGAGCGGGAAGGGGGGAAGATCGAGATTGGGGTGGGAAGGAAGGATAGAGGATAGGGGGAGGGAGGGAGGGGCAATGGGGAGTCATTTCTTAATGTTCAGGCATTTTCTTGGTCCGCCTTGCTCTCTTCTTCTTTCACCTCTTCCTGCTGGGCACTTTCAGTAGGTTTGGTTTCTTCTACAGCATCTAGTGGGGAAAGAGATGGTCCAGGGTTAGTCAGCCGTGATCTAGAGCATCCTGAGTGCACACACAGCCATTGCACAATGGCTTCAGACTTGCCTCTCCCCAGTTACCCATGTCTCAAAGTCCCTTCCATTCCTGCTGCACAAAAGAATATGCCAGGGTTCAGCCCAGCTGGCAAGTGTGTGGCTCCCACAAAACCCCTCCGTTCCCATCAGAAAGCATGTGCAAGTGCCTAGCTCACTGCTGATGTGGCAAGCAACCACCATTCACTTCATCTGGTGCACTGATGGGGCTCTTGGCTAACCTGCTAGATCATACACCTTGTTACTGCACCCACTGACTGAATCAGCCTCTGTTGAATTGCTCCCCTGAATTATCACTACAGATGCTCCCAGCCTTAAAGCGAAAGCTCTACATACATGTGAAGCTTTCAGGACCCAAAGGGAAAATGTTATAACCTGTAACTTGGATTTCTCTTACACTGAACAGACATCTAGAGAAATATCTCTAGCCTTCAAGAATGGGAGCCTTCATCTGGGAGGTTGTCACATCTCTCTGGTTTTCCAGGCTCTCCTTCTGAAGACAGGGGGAGTAGTGAGTGTAATAACTGGAGGTTGTGTCTGTTTATCAGACACCTTGTTCTGGTACACTGTTCACATGAGGATTTAAAATGAATGCTAGGAACAATCCCACAACAATGAATCAGAGGATCAGAACTGGAGGGAAGGCAAATCCAAGGCAAAGGAAAGGAGCAGCCCTCATGCTGGAGTGATTTTACTGCTGGGTTTATCCAGCCTGAGACCGTGTTCCCTGAATTGCAAGCAGGATGGATTTGTCTTTGAGTTCCTGCTGACCAGCAATCATCATCTCTAGATCAGGGTACTCCGGTCTATGCACCCTCTGGATTGCTTTTTACAGAAGGTTCACCCAGGGCTGCCATGCTTTAAGGTCAAATAATGCACAAGGTCTTAGTGCACTGCAATGGCTGGTCTGCTCCATCACCATCTCCCCCCATTTCTCACTGACATCCCCTCCTGCACACAGTGTAGGAGTGGGACTGACCATGGAGAGGCCAAGCAAGCAGCATCACTCCAGACTTGGGCTAAAGAAGAGGGAAAAGAAACAAGTGCTGAAGTGCTGGGTGGTGTGAGACAGACCACAAGGTTGCTATGCCACATACCTCAATGCTGGCATTCACCATACATCCATAGCATCGCTGTGTCTCCAGTGGTCATTCAGAGAGGACTGTGGGTCCCTGGACAGTTCCTGGTGTCTCTGATGAGCTATCAGATTATGTTATACCAGCAAATGAAATGGGCCAGGGACTGCTCTCTTGGCCCCAAGGCTAGCTGGCACCACATAGCTCATGGCCATATGGCTAAACGCTCTCACTCTCCAGAACAGGGTGGCAGTGTCTGCGGCTGGTTGGTGTATTCAAAATCACACCATGGCCCATCCTGTCAGCTTAACAATACGGATGTTCACAAGCCAGTGTTTAGTTTGTGAGGCTTTAGCGTCCTCACACCCAAGCTTAGCATTAGTGAGAATGCAAACTGGGATGTGAAACTTTCCTTACTGACACCATTTATGCATTTTGGCCTGGTCCATTCAATGCCATCAGATGGCAGACTTGTTCCTTCCAACATTGGCAGTAGATGATGCATTCCTGCTTCTTTCTCCCCATCAGCTGCTTAGCCTGTCTTTTAAGTATGCTCCCAGGCACCACTTCCATATGGATCACCTTTAAGATGTGTGTAACTTCCTACTCTGAATCATCTTCATTAAAGGTTCTGCCTCTGGACCTTCAAATACTTCTTATCCTAGTAAACTCCAACTGTTGATTTCCCTAAAGGAAAAAGTCTGTGGGAACATCCCCACGGCCTGAGCTCCCACAGCTGCAGCTCCTTGCCAGCAAAAACATCTGTAGACTTTCTTTCCTTTGACGCTGAGTACCTAAACAGAATGCTGCTCCTTTTGTGGCTGCATGGATGCATGAATGGACTCCTGTACAGCTACAACCATGAACCAGACAAACCAGACTACTGATTACAGTGGGATGCAAGTATTTTTGCAAGGCAAAAGCAGGCCAACTTGCCTGGTTTTGTTATTTTCCTGACTGACTTGATCACAGTCCACTGCGAAGGGAGAGGAGTCCTTTTAATCCTGTTCTTTGATGCATTTATAGCAGGGGACACATTGAATTATGAAGCTGAGAGCAGAATCCCAGTGCATGACCATCTGACTCGTATACTTGAGTCAAAACACTACTGTTAGCCAGCAGCAAAGCAGGCTTTGCTATAGTGCTCTGATATTGCTAGCAGGGCAGTTTCTGCCTTCTTCTGCACATAAATGCAGAGCGAATGCAAGACGAATGAGAGAGCAACAAAGGAACTTCAGGAAACACAAGGCCTGACATTATATTTAATTATGTTTAAAACTCAGCGTCTTCCTACTGAAAATATGCCCACAGTCCCACAGCCTTCTCAGGACAGCACAACAGAAGGGCCTGTAATGCAGAGATAGACACAGGGAGGTCCTGCACGCTTGCTGTGATACTGAGTGCCTTGGACAACACATACAAACTCTAAATCACACAGATGCCCCCCCATTACACCACTACCTGAAAGCAAGGACCAGCTCCTACAGTGGGCTCTTGACAACTATCATAGTGAGATGGGCAGGCAATCTGGTTGCACTCAAAGTGTGTTTGGGGGGCAACCTCAGTGACATAGGGTTCATGCTCTTGATGTTTCCTGCGCCATTCCCGCTCTTAGGATAATCAGGCAGGCTGGAACACAATTTTCTGCCATGTTCTGTTCCCTGTTGGCTCACCACAGTGGCAAATCTAATTCCAGTCAGTGCCTGTGGCGCCTAGACATCCCTGGCTGGCAGAGGGACCCTCGCTGCCTGCATTGCTCCTCTCTGGGGAGCAATGTGGGAGGCAGATAGTTCTGCTTGAAGCAGCTCAGAGACTGCACCGATTTCTGCCATGGCACGGCTGAAATAGCCTGGGCTGACTCCGAGGTCATGGAGCAGCAGAAAGGATTTAAAGTCACTTCATTACATATTCAAGTCAACAGAGAGGAATACAAACCAGATGCTGGATACATGGCAAACTAGAGCAAATTTTCATGGCTGTGGATGTCCTGGATATAAAGAAGATACATACAAACCTTTCTGAATAGAAATTATCACAGAAAATTCAGCCAGCCATTCTCCCTCTTTACTCCTTGCATGGTGTGGAAGCAATAAGGGGAAATACTCTATGTATTGCTACACCCTGCTAAGCTATGTCACATTCCCTAACAGCTTAAATAACATCTCATTGATCTTTGAGATGAGGGAAAAGAAAGCAGCCTGGTGTTATTGTACAGTAATGAACTTCACCAAGAAGTAATATCACAAAGCATAAAAAATTCAGCACAATAAATAAAGTTCAAGCTGTGGCACCACTAAACCACAGCAGTGAAAAGAGGATTCTCTCTGTGTGATGGGAGCGATGTAGCTGAACCCTACTGACATCAGGGCCAGGTTCTGATTCAGCGGGAGAGGTGAGACAGTGTCTGTGACACTCAGTCATCACCAGTTTGTTTGATACAGGCTCTTTCTGCAGCGTGTTCTCTGGGGTTTTCTCCAGCCTAGTTTTCAGTGTCTCAGCAAAAGAGGGCAATGTATCCCTGGGGAGATGAGTAGATTGCTATCCCAGGGATTCCATACATCAGACAGGATATTTCTGACATTGCTTTTTACCCAGCACTAGTCTTGATTTCCCTCTTCCTTGAACTTTGGGCTCCTGCATCCGTCAGTTTCTAGTGGACAGACACAGTTATACAGACAGGACTGCACAGGCTTTGGCATTTTACATTCACTTTGCACTTTGCTGAAATAGGTGTGAAAAGGTTGAGGAACAAAAGCATTTCATCCTGGGTGGCCAAATTTCCACCTCTCTAAACCTGCCTCCCTTGTGAACGTGGCAGCAAAATGAAATCTCCCTCTGCAAGATCAGAGTCCCCTGTGTGCACTTGCAATGGACAGAACAAGCAGGAGGGAGTGAATTATTGCTTAAGAGGGACCTGGACTGGGGCAGTACTGAAATGCATGTGAAGAGACGATAGAAAGGGAAAGTTGGAGTGCATGGACATCTCCCCTAAGCAGCAATACCTCCATCTGATCTCTCACCCTCTGCTCCCTTTCGAAGTAGGGGGAATAAACATGGTATTTCTAGGACTCTCTTAACCTGACCTATTTAAATGCCTGCTTTAGAACAAGAGGAGTTGCAGCATGGGAACACCTACATCTTTAGCGAGTCAAAGTGGAGACATCCACATTTGTTCTGGAGCATTCCAGGCACAGAGCAAAAGGAAGGGCCCAAACTCCCAGAATGAGAACACAGCCTATGCATGCATGGAGGAAACAACAGGAGGGGAGGGTGGGCTGTAACATAAAGCAAAAGAAGTTTGAGGAGGGGCCAAAATGAAATCTGTCTTGAAAGATAAGGTCAAATAACTAAACCCCCCAAACTCCCCCAAAACAAGACCAACAAGAAAACCCACCTAGTTTGTGCTTACAAGCATCATTCTCACAGTTGTTTTAATGAACATCGGTTTTCACTTGCTCTGTTTCTGGTTATTCCAGACCTGTTGTGTCCCCCCATCCTGACACAGCCTGGAGATTTTAGTTTGTTTTGCAGCTTTGCTCTTTAGTTCCAGTCTTTTGAAATCCCTGCTGCAATCTAAATTATCCCATAGCATGGGATAATTCTGCCTAGGAGACAGGCATCTGTGAGCCAACCTGCCACCATCTAACATCCATCCAGCACCCTGGATGGCACAGCCAAGCTGAGAAACCTGGGCAGCCTCAGACAAACCTTAAGCTATGGCTGCAAGATTGCTAAAGCAATACATCTGCGTGGTGGGAGAGGTTGAAGGATGTTTGCTTCCCAGCTGAAGACTCAGGGACGTGCTTTGTACCTGCAGCTCTAATAAGTACTTGCTCAGGAACTGCCTTGCGCATGTAAAGAGAAGCGATATGGAAGTGAACTACAGATTTCTGCTGAAAGAGGGTCTTGAGAGAGCTCCTGCCCCTCAGCACTCCATTTATTTCCTGGAAAGGGTGAGACTTGTGTCTGTGAATCCTGCTGGGGAGCAAACACCTTGACCATATGCAGCTCTGGTTGTTGTGAAGCTGAAGCAGGCACGCAAGCAGCAGCCTTGCTGCATGGTGGTACTTCCAGCTGCCTTTGCCTATGCTGTGCTCTAATGGCTGAGCGTGCAGGCTCATCTCCAAGGCTCTCCACTGCCCTACATTAGTGAAATTAGGTTGAGTGGATTTCCGGGTAAAACACTGCCTCTTGGGACCTGCCCAGCTCCCGTCTGACTTGCCAAGATTAATTAAATCAGAGCAGACATCAGCTTATGACCGCAGTAGCAGCAACCTCTCTGCTGATCATTTCTTTTGTGGCTGGTGGCTTGGGTTTTGTTTTCCTTTTTGTCTCCGTTCCACTGCAGATCTTTAAATTACCACGGCCGATGCCAAGAGAAGAGGAATTGCACAACACTGGGACTCTGCTACAGATGCAGGGATTTTGCTTTTGCTGCTGTCCCACTGTTTTCATAATTACTGCTAATATTGCTTGTGCAGCTACAACTCTCCCATGCCTTCATGCTAAAGTATTGGCCACATACAAAGCTGCTTTTTCTTTAGCATTTGTCATGCTCACTCCTTTCTCTCTCTGTCCTCTGCCAACTACAGCTTGGTCAGAGAAGGAACTGAAAACCTGGGCCTCATCTGGGTCTCCTTTTTGCTCCCAAATATTAATCTGGGCTTTCCTACACTGTTACAAGCAGAGCTCGTCTGCCCCACAGATGACTTCATTTAGAGACATTGTTTGGAGGGTAAGGAGCACTGGAGGGTCCCATTTAAAATCCCTGACCTGAGACTCTCCTAGTTATACTGACATTTGGATCCAGATTTGGATCCAGGCTTCACAGCTTGATTCATCTGTCCCAATCCATCTGTCCTTCTAGGCAGCCAAAAGCCAGTTCCAAGCAGACGATGGTAGGTCTGAGACTGCTGAAATAAGATGCACTTCAGGTTCAGAGCTGTTGCTTACACAGTCCTCTTCCTGATCCAAGTTAGCCCATCGCAGTCTGCCCTATGACGCATCATATGCAGTGCTAAAATCCTACGCCCTCCCCACTCGTTGCTTCTCAGACCTGGCAGATTTCTGCTGGCCCAGCAAAGCACTGAGAAATGAAGGATTTGGGTATCTCAGGTGAGGGGCTGTTTCTGGTCCAGGGGACTCACTTGCGTCAGCCCTCAGTCGCTACAAATGTGCATACCCTTGGCAAACTCTGCAACAGGCTGGTGGGGAGAGATGTCCCCACTGCAAGCAGCAGATAGGAGGTCCAGGGAAGATGCCAGGTAACTACTGGAAAGAAGCAGGCAAAGAAGCCTGTTAAGGTGACAATAAAAAGGTGGACACAGCCACAATACACAGTAGTTTGAGTCTCCTATTCCTTGACTACCCCATCTTTGTTTCTGTGCCAACCTCAGTTGCTGTAGCAGAAAGGAAAAAAAGCAACTTCTGCCTAATCCCATGGCTGGTGCCTTTGGTCCAAGCTTGGCCTGCTGCCTCTCTTACTGATCCTGCTAACCCCTCAGAGAACAAGAAGCCCCAGTTCTGTCGCCCCAGCTACCTTTGCGCTTTGTCAAGCTGAAGAGACAGTAGCTTAGGGATTTCCTCTCCCTCCCCTCCTGCCCCATGCCTTTCTTCCCCCAGCATCACCACAGAACTCCTTGCATCCTGCATCGGCATCCGCATGTGCAGCGGATGGAAAGGGAGGGAGTGGTGGGATTGATGCTCAGGGTGCGTGGCGGTGGGGAGGGGGGAGACAGGCTGGTAGCTCCATTGCAAAGCATCTTTCACGGTGTCTAGACACCAGCTGCCGGGTTGCCAGGGAAACTCCCCAAGTTTGGCTGATGGGAGGGAGCAGGGATGTCTCCAGAGAAATGGGAGTTGTGGAGGAAGAGGGTGGAGAGAGAAGAATGAGGATGTTTCTTGTGGAGGTGAGGTGTTAACCCTGTTACAGCTGCATTTGCAAAGAGTTTTGCTTCCTGCAAAATGGGAAACAAGCGGCTCTCCATCTTTCTTCCACTGCTGTTTCCTTCTCACACCCATGGATGCAGCCAGGCCTGAAGGCTGAGACAAATGGCATGCCAACTGCTGGCTGGTCGTTTATTTCTGCCTATTAACACCACTGTTGGCCCAGAATTCCTGTGTACAGTACCTATAACTGGGCAATTGCAATCCATTTAGGGTTGGAAGAAGCCTAAATGGATTAGAGTGGTTAGGTTTTCAGACAGTGAGATCTCTAACAATGCCTCTCTCTCGGCCACCATCACTGCTACATACAAATTCAGCTCAGGGAGGACAGGACGCTCCCAACTGGCAGCAATGTCATCTGTCATGGGGTTTCTATGGGGATGCTTTGTTGCACCAGGAAGTGTAGTACAGTGGCCAAATGGGAGGTAAGAGAGCCCCTTTGGGATGAGGATGCTGTGGAGGCAGATGTTTCGCAATGGTATTGAGTGGCCTCCTGCTAACCATGTCAAAGGTGCTGACCTCAACAGATTCCATGGTCTTTATAGCCAGGAAGTCTGAAGTGGAGAAATGGGAAGTGACTTGTGCAGCCATGAGCTGGGGTCAGAACTGCTCTGATTCACAGTCAGTTGCTCACTGCCTTGCTGGAGTAGAAAGGCTTCCTTTGGGAGAGGTTCCAAGCACCAGCCTCCTCACCTCCCCAGTGAGGGTGAGCCAGGGTCTAAGATGCCTCTGCAGACACTCACCACGGTTCTTCATTGTCCACTGCTTGAATTTCCAGCAGGGCAGTGTACTCGTCTTTCTGGATACAATATCCAGATTGTACTGAATACATAAGCTAAACCATGGATATAATATCCAGACCATACCTTTATGATGAACCCTTTGTGACCATCAAAAGCTGTCTCCATTGTGACCTTCCCCAGTTGTTACAGGCAGCCAGCAATGTATTTATCTGGTCTTTGTCACCACAACAATGGCCTAACTCACAATCATGGAGGGATTTTATCCTTGTGACACCCCAGTGAAGAAAGCAAGGGCTTTTGATAGGTATTTGGGATGTCATGCTGAGCAAAGCATGAAGACCTGGGCTGCGGTCACACAAAAGCCTGTGGTGTACCCAGGAGGATGAGTCGCCTTGGCTTTTCATTCCAGCATCTCAACCAGCCACTCTGCACACAGAAACAACATGAAATCCAGCAATCTCCGCAACACCTCATCCTCCTCCCTAGCCATCGCAGGTAGAAGAAAACCATTCATTTCATCACCCAAGGAAAACCTAAGAAGAAATATCCCATAAGTTGTTCTTTACTCTTCTCCTCTGCCCCTGTTGATTTCACATAGGTCCTGCAGACCAGAAAGGGTCTCTTAATTCCTTAAATACCTTGTGATTTGAACAGCTTGAATACAGAGGTTTTTACTTGCTTCCAGCTGTGGAGTGTAACAGTTGGCAGATGCTCTTGGCATACACATTAGAAAACAGGAATTCTCCATCTCATGCAACAACATTCTTTCATGTCACCCATCTTTTCCCATCTTTGCTGGGTTAAGTTCTGGAAGATGGTTTAGAAACAGAGACCATTTGAGGGTACAGCAGAACAAGGCCTTTATAAGACACATCCATTTATTCTTTAGCCTTTTAAGGGTAGAGAGAAATCACAGGAAAGATAGGATGAGATGGAAATACCCTGAGTAGATAATGTCGAGGAGAGAAAAATGCAACCTTACTGAAGTGACTGATGGTGATTCCTGTGCAGCCAGGACATTTCTGGCAAAGTAATTACTTCAGGGAGTGAAGCTTACAGCACTTTGGGAATGGGGGTTTGGGTTTGGAGAGGCCTGGCAGATGCATGGACAAGTGACAGAAGTCTGATAGACAGATCAGATCCTCAAAGGTCTGCCCATCTTCCAGCCTGGCAATCATGGTAGGAGCAGTAGGGGGATAAAAATGAACCCAAAGCCATGGCAGACTGCTAGCATTTATGCAGTGATGATCCTGAAATACAGAGGGTTATGGAGAGGGAGGAAACATGCAGAGTGCTAGAAGCTTTGGGTTCTCCATCTACAGCTCCCACTTCATCACACAGGACCAGCTCCAAGGCTCCTTGCACTGGCAAAGTTGGCCAGGGAAAAGAGGCCAGGGAAGGGAATCTTCCATAATTGCAGCAAAAAGGTGTAGGAATTCCATCAGTGCCTCCAGGATTGATGCACTGCTCCTCCTTTTGTATTCCTCCCCCTTCAGATGGCAGTGGCAGGAAAACAAATTGCTGCAGCCCTTACTACACACCTCCCTTCCCCCAGCTCAAAAGACATGTGCCATTCATAAGCTGCCTGACTGCTGGTCTCCATTATTAAAGCCTAGAAGGCTGATAAATTGGGGATTCATGGAGCCTGCAAGCCTCCAACAACCAGATTGCCATGGAAACCAGAGGCAGCCTCCATCTCCAGCAGAAATGATATTGATCTAGCTGAAGGCAGGGAATTACAATCAAGGAGGAGATATAAAATGTCTCTTTTCCTTTCCCTCTTCCATCCTCTGGTTTTGTGCTTAAATGGAGGAGAAATCTCATTTAGAGAACATTTGTTTCTGTCCATCATCATGCACTGAGGCTCTGCAAATTGGATGCTAAACTAAATCAAGTGCCTGTTGTCAGGCCTTCCACTGCCATCTTGTTGATAACTGTCCCCAGCAGTTACAACATCACCACCACCAGCTCTTTGCATCAAGGATACTACTAATATTTCCCATATGCACAGCTGGGGTGCACACATGTAGATCCCAATGTGTTTTGTGCAAAGTGAGCACTGAAACACAGCTGTTGCTCCATAGGAAGCAGGTCAGGCTTAATGCTGTACCCACCAAAGCCCCTGGATGCCTCTGCTTTTCGTTTCAACAGGAGGAGGTCATCACATAGCCCTTGTGACAGCCACATAGCCCTTGTGACAGCAGACATAAGGAAGAGGCATTTTGAACTCTGAATGCTTGTGGGGAAATGCCCACAACATGGAGTGGCATTGCCAGTGCAAAGCAGCCCTGCCTGAAGTCTCCTCTTTGGGACTGCTTAATCACAGCCCTCCAAGGGATGGAAAGATCAGGAGTTATAGCACCCATCCTGCAAAAAGGGGTGGGAAGCTGGACACTTTCCCCGGTTCATTCTGCAAAGGCCAGATCCTTCTTGATCTGTCACCACATTCTTTGGGTGCCATGACTAAGGGTTGGTGATGAAAAGGCTCAGCTTGACTTAAGGTGTGAGGTCTGACTGCACAGTTACCCCTTCCACACCAAGAAACCCAGTAAGTGCTTGGCCCCTGGGAAAAGGAGGGCATAGGAGAGCTCTGCTTTAGAGAGCTGAGATGCATAGTGGAAAGAAAGGAGGAGCTGCCTGGAAACCCCTTTATTAGTGCTCTTGTTGCCAATGGCAGTCTTCCCTATGAAAGTAATTCCAATTTTGATTCAAATCTGGGCTTTAGTTATGTATTTATTTGTTAAACCTCAAACTTCTCCCAGCTTTGAAGGCACTTCCCAATTCAATCAGGTAGGCAATGATTTTGGCCTTGACATGACTGCACCAGGCAGGTTAGCTGCAAATGCTAGGGAGACCTCATGGAGGTGCAACAAAGCAATCCCATGCCTTGTGCAGAGATGGCCATGTCATGGGGGCATGTGGTCACGTTGCATCACCTAACACCCTGGAGCAGCAGGTATATGGCCAGGTTGTCAATGGCGGAGTCAAAACCCCTCAGTACTGCCCATTATGGTGGAAAATAATACCTTTATGGGGTGCTGAGAGAGCCCTTCGCTGAGGTAGCCTACAGGTTGCCCAGAGAGGTGGTGGATGCTCCGTCCCTGGAGACATTCAAGGCCAGGCTGGATGTGGTTCTGGGCACCCTGATCTAGATGAAGATGTCCCTGCTCATTGCAGGGGGTTGGACTAGATGAGCTTTGAAGGTCCCTTCCAACCCAAACCATTCTATGATTATCTGAAAATGGCTGTCATAGAAGAAAGCCTTATCTAAGGCATGAACCCACCAGGCCTGAGCTGCCCCACAATTGCACTGCGGCACAGGAAGTGGCACTGCACCATCTCGTGCTCATGTTGTCTCCCCTGGTGCTCCAACTGACTTTATTTGCTGTTAAGGTCCTCGGCTTGGGTCTTGCCTGCTGGTTGCAGAGCAATGTCATAAGACATGCACATGAATGAACATGTTCCTCTTACTCTTCCTCTCCTGCTGGAGCTGTTCCACTTCCATAAAGCATTAAATATGCATTGGGCCAGAGGAAAACATTGACTGTAGACCGGCAGTGAGAGCACTCATCTGGAATGGGGGAGATGAAACTCCACATTCCAGCTCCAGCAAGCAATAAATGATTCATACAAAGTGGAACAGCTTCAGCAGGAGGGATCAGGGGAGACTTTGTCCAACAGCCCAGTGGTTTGTTCGCAAAGCTTCCCAGAGTAAGGCATGGGCCTATTTTGTCTTCTGTCTCATTCAGGGAGTACCTGACCCTCATGTGCTAACTGCTCTAAAAGCTGGCAAAGGTTTCTCTTACTACTTTAATGTACAAACCCCATCATTGCTGGTACTGGTACATTATGTTTGGGTTTGACAAATTAAAAGGCTCTTTAATGAAAAAGAGAGTTTCCCAGAAATATTCCATCTGAGCAGGACTCAAAGCCCTCTATGGAGGTGGTGTAAACAGCAACAAGGCTGGACTCCTCTGGTAGAAACACATGTATGTGTTTTGCTAGAAATAAGGACAAGAAGTAGGTGCATGCCATATCAGTTAGGAAGAGCGGGAATTTTCTCACTGATGTGAAAATCAGTGACTCTATCCATCTTTCTCAGTCATTTCACTTCAGCCATGAAGAAGGCTTCTAGCTTGAGGCACAAAGAAAGGTTTTCTGTCTCGTTTTGTGTCTATTGAGTGCAGCGAACAGTGCTGGCTTAGTATCTCTTGAGACCAAGCTCTGCTGTTCATTCAGAGAAGTGGTGCTGCTCAGCAGCGGTAATGTGCATTTCCTCCCCTTGCCTTCCTGCTAGGCTTCAGGTGTGTTTGAGAGAGGCTGTGTCATGGACAACAGGTCAAGTTCAATCCCAGTGTCTGGCACCTTATTTGGCCACACTGGTAGGTCTTTTCATCCCCAAAGATAAACCTAAAGGCACATGCCAAAACAGTTTACACTACTGAAGGATCACTCAAAACCCCACCAGTCCTATTGACTTGCAAACCTGCAGCACACTGCATGTCACAGACTCATAGAATCATGGAATGGTTTGAGTTGGAAGAGACTTTAAAGCTCATCCAGTTCCAACCCCCTGCCACGGGCAGGGACACCTTCCACTAGAGCAGGGTGCTCCAAGCCCCATCCAACCTGGCCTTGAACACTGCCAGGGACAGGGCAGGCACAGCTTCTCTGGGCACCCTGTGCCAGTGCCTCAGCACCCTCATAGTGAGGAGCTTCTTCCTGATGTCTAATCTCTATCTGTACACTGGGACAGATGTGGGACTGAGGTGTGATACCAGGTCAGGAGATGCAGGTGACAGTCATGCCTGCTCACTAACTGGCAACAAAGAATTTACTTCCTTTCCTTCTGTTTTCATCATCTGTATTCCCTGTGTACCAGCATGCAGACAAAGGGCCAGACAGAATTGTTGCAGGTGTCAATTGTAGCTGCCCTACTGAAGATAACCTCAGAGCAGCCCTCTGATCAGACCCTGTGAATGAGGCAGATTTCCATCCCCTCTGACCACAAGGGAAAGCAAAAGACCAACATTACAATATTGCACTGGGTCTCTCCCAGGGGAAGAAACATAGAGACAATTTGTGAGCAGGTCAAAGATGAGGACCACAGACCTCTTCAACTCACACATCTTTCTAAAGTACAGCAGGGCAGGCTCCAGCCCATGGCTTGGTCTCCTGTGCCATAGCCGTTGTTTCAGCACTGTTGACTGAAGATTACTCTGAATTGCTTATGACACTGATGCTGAAATCACAGGTGAAACCCTAGCCTTACCTAAATTGGTGAGGCTTGCATTTCAGCTAAAGGGCAAGCGTTGCATCCAAGCTGATTGCAAAAGAGGGGAGGAAGAAGGGGAACTTGGAAGAGAAATTCTGGCAGAGGTAACACAGGATGTCTAAAGTGGGATAAATACCCTTTTGTATCTAAGCCCACATTCAGTTAGGTCTTATCTAAAATCATGGCAGTTATGGAGTTAGTCCACATGAACTTGCATTCGCACCTCCTTCTTAGAGGCCTGTGTAATTTCCAAATCAATGGGTGCCCAAAGCTTTCAAGAACAAAGCAAAGGGGTTTTTAAAAGTACTTTTCACCACCCCAACTTTAAAATGCTTTTACTTCATTCAATGCTCCATCTCTTTAAATGGTTTTCCAGTGAGGTCTTTGAATCATCTTTCACAGCTGCTAAGATGGTCCTGCCAAAGCAAGTAGCATTGGGGAATGCTCCTGCAGGCTGGTCACAGCTCTCACTCCTGCCCTCCCATCCCTTTCCCTGTACATGCAATGTTTTATCAGCTATGGCTCTGCAGCACTGCACTTTAGCCTTGGGATTTGGATGCTCTTCCAAATGTCAGAGAGATTTGCTTCTTCATTAAGCCCTGTAGGTTACAGGTAATGTCTGGTTATCATTACTAACATTCCCAATTACTGTGTTTTACTGAAGAAAGATGGAGAGGTTGAATAGTGTCTTCCACCTTCTGCTTTCTTTCATAATGAAAAGAGGACTCATTTGCTATTGCCTCAAGATACAGCTGGAAAGCATGTGGTCCTTTGAACACTGGGTAATTGGGACCTTATGACCTTTATCTAAGACTTATTTACATGAAGCCTTGAATCTCACTTTTCTTGTCATTAGGAGAAAAGCATTTTCCTTTACATCTCTGGATTTTGTCCAGATTTCCATAGCTCTTCTCCTGACTACCCTGCAACCCTGCACAGGGTGGGTGTCCAACATGGGCTCCTGACTGCCAGGACCTCAGCTGAGATTTCAGCTCTGTTCTAGTGTCCCATGCTGACCATGATGTAGCACACAGGGAGAAAAAAAGAAACACTTCCACAGATCACATTCATGTTTAGAACCATAGAATGGTTTGGGTTGGAAAGGACCTTAACGTCACCCAGTTCCAATCCCCTGCCATGGACAGGGACACCTCACACTTGACCATGTTGACCAAGGCTCTGCCCAACCTGGCCTTAAACACTACCAAGAATGGAGGCAACTGGTGCCAGTGCCTCACCACCCTCACAGTAAAGAACTTCTTCCTGATATATATGTACACACACACACATATATGTATATGTATATATTTGGTGATGATAAAGGCAAGGGCCTTTACATGGTACAGACCTAAGGGGTATGCAAATGGAGCCCTTAGCAAGGAATACAGAACTAGGATGAAAGTCACAGTTCTGGCAAACTGCAAAACCAAGCCAGACTCCCCTTCAGAGAACAGCTAGGCATACAACAGCAGTGCTCTCCATTGTTCAGCTTCCCCCATACATTATTGTCAAGTGTTTCCTCTACTTTCTGCCTGAAAGACACTCAATGCCAGCAGAGAGGAAAGCTAGGGAATGAGGGAGTCCTCCTTTAAGCCAAGCTTGCAGTACGAATGTAGTCATGAGAAATATATTGACACTGTTCAAACTGAGCTTGCATAAGTTGGTCTTTCACAGGTCTATTGGAGGTCCAGAACTGGAGGTGGAACCTACCCCACAGAGCTGATGCTTGCCTTGTAAGCCTCCTGCTTATGTTTTCTTTAATTCTCTTAGCCACTGCCAGTCTCATAAACCGTCATACATCTGAATAAGGTATTTGTGCAGTGCCTTTACAAAGAGGAGAACTTCCAACTCCACAATGGACCTGGATGTCACTGCAGTCATCAGTGCTCATTGGGTAGCTGTTTTCAGAAAGCAAAGATGTTGGTGTGCATAAGGACTGGGGTGAGGAGCAAAACAGAAGAAATACTGCCTTTCTGGAAATGCATGTACAGCCTTTTGTGGACTAATGTTTACAGTGTTTGTCATCCCATCTCATAAAGGACATTTACAGATTTAAAAGGCATGCAGGCAAAAGTAACAGATGCTAAAAAGCATAGGAATCATTTCATATGAAAAGCAATTGAAAGCATTGCTTGTGTTTTCTTCAGGAAAGAAATTATCACCAAGGGCTATGGTACTATGCCCTCTGTGAATATGGTTATACTATATGAGGCTATATACAATAATCAGTAGCATAAAGTAGGGCTATCAGAAGCTTTTGCTCTTTCTGTAACATAACGCAAGTACAGAAAGATATTTAAGGCAATGGTGGCCAATTCATTACTGAACTTTCTGACCATTGTACAGTTGGTTGGAGCTGGGAAGGCTGCTGACAGTCAGTCGGATATTGTTCACTTATATATATATATATATATATCATATAAAGCCACAGTTACAATTAGTATCAAAAGAAATAATACATCATGCTTTTAACTGTTAAACTAAATCCTAGGACAGCGATGTGTCCTAGCAAAGAAGTTTATCTCAAATCTGCCCATAGGAGTATTTGGTGCTAGCCACTGCAGAAGTACAATAAATGGATGTTAGGCCTCACTCAGATCGGCAATTTTTATGTTCCTCTACCAGCTATTTGCATGGACCCTTGGGAGTACAACTTCACCTTGCCAGAGCCCATGGAGTTGCTGCAGAGATTGGAAGTGATCACTGCACTGCCACTGGTAATCCAGTATTAATGCACCTATTATACAGCACTTGAGGAATGTCTAACTAATCTGATTGTGCTGACCTGGTGAACTTTCCCAATCCCTTCCCTCTGCACATGGCAGTCATCTGTACCAGCGAGTCAGCACTGCTACCTTCAAAGTACTGCTCTTTGGAGCTGTAAATCCTAGCTGATACTCTGCAAGCTTATATCTACCTGAGAAGTTCAGCCTGTTTGATCCTAGTGTAAAGAAGATGGTGATGGTGAAGAACATAGCTACAGCAAACAGCTGCCACTTAAACTTCATTGTCTGCCTATTCTGTCCCCTGGTCTGATATGTGAGCCCTTCTCAGCAGAATATTTGGTTATCATTTATGGCAGAAAGCCTTCCTTCCATATGGGAATTTGGGTGAAGCTGATCTGAGTGCACTTGTAGTGGGCTACTATGGAAAACATTATAACAAGGAGACTGATTTTGAGCAAAACCTAGGCGGAGTTTAACCATCAACATTGGGATGTAGAGAGCTGTGTGTTACCATGAGTGGCCACTGTACAACATGAGCACATACCATGACATTAGTATGCATGGCCTTAAATAGCGCCTGTATGTACTGCTTGTGAGAGCTCCCTCCTACAGATATGTCAGACTGCAATGCTCTCAGTGAACCCTGGTATATCTGTTACTGTACAGGTTCAAGCTTTGTGTGATAGCTTTGTGCAACTGGAAGAAGAATATAAAGATATGAAGAAGAGTGAGGCCTGCCAACTCCCTATCAACAGGAACCCTGTGCAATGTGCTATGATCAATGAAGAGGGGTCAGTTGGTACTGCAGCAGCCATGGCTCCCAGCGTTAGAAGGGATGAAAGATTGCTGTCACCTCTCCTATCATTTCCATCCTTCATAATAAACCAGTTAACCAGCCTTGAGTGTCCATGAGCTTCTTACTGAAATCTGCTAAGAACTGGTACCTCCTTGGTGCAAACCAGTGGTTAACCTGCTCTCCTCTAAAAGGCCTTTTCCAGAGTCAGTAAACCATTGGTAAATATGCTTAGTGCCATCTAAGAGTTCATCAAAAGAGGTCAGATTCTGCTCCACCACTAGCCCATCAATTCAGTTCCCAACTATATGGGAAAAACTGCATCTCATTAGAAAATAGCAGTCCTGATGCACATGAGGCCAGAGACAGTATTTCACTGCAACAGAGCAACAAATCCTGCACCTGCAGCAGGCAGGGTATAGGTTTCCTATTCTCTGGAAAACTGTGACATTCGACTTTCCTTCCCCTGACCCTCATGTGCAAAGGAGGCTGTGAAATACACATGCAGTGCTTATGCCTATAGAACCATAAAATGGTTTGGGTTGGAAGGGACCTGAAAGATCTGGTTTCAAACCCCCTTCCATAGGCAGGGACACCTTCTACTAGACCAGGTTGCTCAAAGCCCAGTACAACCTGGCTGATGCTGATAAGGTAAAGTGATAATTTTACCTTATCTAGGTGAGTTGCTAGTCACAACTGTCTCTGGATATCAAACACTTGGACTCAGACATGAGGCTCCTATTCCCTTGTAGACACAACGCAAAGATTAAAAATTTCAGAGCAACTGAGGACAGGGCACACACTTTGACACCTTTCAGCACGCTGCGTTCATAGTCTTTGTTGCTGGAGTAGTACTACAGACAAGAAACTGCAGGCAAGCTTGCTTAGAGTTGTTCCCTCTGGGGCAGTCAGGGGAAGAGTACTGTATTTGCATTGCTTTCCTCAGCTGCCAGGTGTAGCAGTAGAGATAAGCTCTCATGAAGCAGGGATGGCAGTGAGGATGTTCTGCCTCACGCCAGCTACCCATGGGCCAAGGCTAAAATTCCACTAACACAACCATAATCCTCTTGCAGAATGCAGGCTGTACCGTCTGGCTGGCACCTGACAATAGACAGTCTCCCTTTCCAAATCTTTATACAGCTGGTGTTCCCTAGGTGCAGCAAGTATTCTCCTTCCATCAATAGGCTGATTGAACTGAAAACAAAGAGCTGATTCAACTATAAGCCATAAAAAAGGATCCATAGGGACTTGCTCCCTCTGAGGAAGCAAAGAGAAGATGGTGCCTTCCAGTGCTCCTTGCTTGCAGGATACAGGGCCCTGGGGGAACTGCTGGCCCGCTTACATGCAAAGCAATTGTCATCTGGCTGGTTTTTCATTTCATCTGTGAAACTGCTCCATTGTAAAGCTATTTTGTCAAGTGGGAGAAAGCATTCCTCATTTCCCAACAAAAGAAGATCCATTTGTTTCCTTAGGCACAATTTACTCTTTCACATTTCTGGGCTTTGTTGTATTCTTACCTGACAATCTGGGAGTGCTTTTGATGTGAGAGCTAGCCAAATTTGGAGGTGAGACTCTATAACCTGGGAAAGTACAAAGAGAATCTAACACTGTGCGACATTCACCTCCTCTCCTGCCTATAAGGCACACAGTAGCCCATCTCCTTCTATAGTCTGCTGTGCTGGATGCCAATCTCACTTCAAAGCCACACTAATGTGGACTCTTTACAGTGACTTTGATGGAGACTCTCTGGATTTAAGCCAATGCAGTCTAGATTGGAATAAATCGCACCTCCTCATCCATATGTAATACAAATTCCCTCCTGCCACTTTTGAGTTTTGTCCTGTTCAGCAGGTTGGCATCTAAAGGAGCCTCTCTGAGCAGAATACCAACACCAAAAAGGCAAAAGCTGGATTGTAACAAGAAACCTTATAAACCTCAGTCTTGGTGAGGATGCTCAGATAAAAGAACACTCTTCTGGCATAAGTCACCCAAAAGATGTGAAAAGAATTAAGAGATTTCCTTCTTACATCAATCCCTCATTGCCACTGAAGAAAGCCCACTTTGGAATCTATATCGCATCTACTTCTTGATACATCAAGGATGGCTTAGAATCTGCCATACTGTACAACTGGGAATGCCTGAGGTTCCAGATCAACCAATACTGGTTTCCTAAGACATTACCCACAGACAGGTAGAGTATGTGGAACTGAACAACAAGGAGAGCTGAGGGGTGTCAGGGGAATTAGCAACTGGTATAAAGAACCAACCAGCCTCTCCCCAACTCCATAAACATTAAATATTGACCATTAAAAATTATGCATTTCTCTATCTGGTTAGTAATTCCTTTCCCTTCTTCTTTTGCTTTTCATCCCACCCTTAGATGAAGGCAAAACTCTGTTCTGGATAGAGACGAAATGCCCTTTTGCTTGAGTTTGCACCGAAGATACCCACGGCTAACACCACAGAGCCATTGTAGTAAATGCAAGGCAGATGAACATCACTGCACACAAGTAGCAGGGCCAGCACACCTCATGGGTGTAGCAGCCAAGCATGCCATGGCAATCAGCCAACCCATGACACTGGATGGAAGCCAATTTGATTTATTTTTGGCAGCCTGACACCGCATACTACTGTGCCAGTCTTCGATCACAGGAATGATATGAGGTGACCTTTGAAAGCCAAGGGCACTGACGGAGCTGGAAGAGGATCTGCCCCCAGGCTGGAGCACTACCGGAGTGGCAGATGCTTGGTAGCCCTCCCTCTTCTGTGGATGACCACTGTGGTCATACCAGCAACCACCAGTGCTGTGTTTTGACTGGGAGAAAGGTCAAGACATGGCAAGTGTATTTAAGTCTGTGGGAAGAGTAAGTACCAAAAGAGAAACAGGGACATTTAAAGAGATGAGAGGGAGCAATAGGATTAAGATAGGAAAAAGACAAGAAAGGCTTTCTGTCAGGAAATGTTTCCTCTCTTTGGGAACTTCTGTACTGTGATGATGCTCTATTGTGAGATATTCTTTAAGGAGAAAGCAGCTTCTTACTATTCTGGACACTGTGCTATGTGTTCTGCAAGGTGTATTGCAGACCACAACCCAGCATCCTCAGAAGGCCTGTTCAATCTTTTATGCATTCCTTTCTTGGATGGCTCTGGGGGCACCTACCCAGCTGTCTGAGCTTGTGATTGGAAGGCTGATAGGAAAAAAATCTATATTCATTAACATTTTAAAGAGACTATCAGTTTGACTGTGGCCACACACTTGCCATGTTTGCTTTCTGCAAACATTGGCAAGCTGGAGTATCCCTGCATGCATATTGAATAAGTATAAAGAGATGCACATCCTGTTCTTAAACACTCAAACAATCACTGAAAACTCATTTTAAAATATATATTTGATTGTAGACTTTCCAACTTAGCTCTGTTGGCCAGATATTTACATAAGTAACGGTATCATGTGCAAATGCACGTGAAATCATGCATTTAAATAGCTACTTCAAATGATGTGGCCATGAATGGTCAGCCACTTCAGATGATTTTAAAGCCAACAAGAGCATGGGGAAAATACCTGCAAATAATTTAGGATACTGCATAGAACTAAACCATTCTTTAATGACTGGTGACTCAAACGAGGTAACATTAAGCAAATGAAATAGGCTGCTACTATGAATTTCCTACCTCTATCCATTAGAGTACATTAACCTGAATAAAAATAAAATGTTAATTCAAAGCAGAATCACTATTCCTGTTTAGGAGTAAGGCATCCCAGGTCTGAAATAAGAGTTAATTATCACTCATTATCCTGTTCACAGAGAACCCCAAAGCACTGATTCACTCTGTCCTATTTTTGCCATTGATGTTTATACCTTTGCCCAAGTATAAAACCAATGCAAGTACAGCATGTAAGATGCCAAATTAGATTTCACAAATCACATGACATTTATTTTGCCACTCAACTCATCATACAAAGAAAGAACAAAGGGCTGGAGACCTGGACAGCAAAAAGCCAACTTGGACAATGCGACTTCAAAGCTTATCTCTAGAACTGTTTACATGAATGGAGGTAAAACCAGTAACTCTTTGTTGCTGTGTGCATTTCGTTCAGACTCATGCTCTTGAAGGCTACTCCCTTTGTCCATATATTAAATCATACATGTTCTAGATAAACTCCTTTCATAGCACTTATCTGTCCTTTTGGATACCTGTTCTTTCTTATCTGTCCAATTTGTTGAGCAGGAACAGAGTCGCCTGAAGTCCCAAATTAGTTATGAAGTTTAGAGAGTGGGAATTGTCATTTGGGGGAAAAAGTGGTGGACCAAATGAAATGATGGAGCAGTAAGTGCAAGATTGGATGCTAAGGCTCTGTAAGCTGTTTAGAAATATCAAGGTGATATATCCCATTTTTACCCCAACAAGCTAATAAATGCAAGAATGACCTATACAACTGCATGTCTCATGAATTTGGAGGCCAGTTATGCTTGACACTGCCTATGGACATGTGGTGCCTACCTCTGATGTTATTATGTTGTTTACCTTGTCATTCTTTGATAACATAAGGTTATCAAAGGTAAAGAAGGTAAAGAACAAGTGCAAAAGTATCCTCAAGTCTTTGATGCATTTTGTAGGCAGCTCAGTATCACAATTCAAAACAGGCTCTTTATGGTTTGTAAGCACTACGCCTCTGTCACAAATGTTCACTTTTGCCTCTCAAAACTTTCCACCTCTTCCCAGGGGAGCCAGTTAAGCAGAGTTGCACTCAGGCGAGAGAAAAGAATTGAAAACATCTCCTAGAGTGACTGTTTGCACCTAATGTTCTCTTCTGTCCTCACTCACTGATCTGTCAGAGCCTCTAATCTTCCCTTTCCCTAACTTATCCTCTTACCATGAGTGTCTGACCCAGCTGACAGGTCTAAAAGCTTCGTGCAACTATGGCTGTAATGGGCTACTCCAAGTGCAGAGGCTAGAAGTATTTGTGTGGATGAAATTATAAGCAGTGCTGATAACAACATGTTCCTGACTTAAGATGTGGTTTGCTGGGAATCTCATCCATTCACAAGAAGATGGGGAAAAGACCCTTCTTGACCATCTCATCAGCAAGACTAAATAGCCTCTTGCAGTATGAGAACTGGCTTGTGAGATTTTCAGCTCAGGTTGGCAGCCCCTGGTGAGCAGGTATCAGCTTGGCCTGTTTTGTTGCACCACTGCAGCTGTCTGTGCTAGTGTGACTGGGAAGGTTCATCAACCTCTTTAGCATATGAAGAGCTTAGGGAACACTCCCAGGGTCCTCCAAACCTTCCTGACACTCTCTGGCCACCATAGCAAAAAGAGCCACACAGCTCCTACACCTAGAGGAACAGAAGCCTTGAGAGGAGGAGCAGTGTTTCCAAAAGTCACCAGGAAGCAGGGAAGAGCATGTTAAGAGCATGCAACTCCCTCCACTCCTAAAGCCCAGCAAAGGGATTCCCTTGTTAACCCTTGGCCAACCTCAGAAGCCAAGAGACCCAAGAGACCAAGGGAGGTACCCATTTGTGAAGATCCCCATTCCCTAAGAGAGATATCCACTCACCTGTCTTCTCTTCGGTTTGGCTGCTCTCCACTGTCTCCATTTGGGGTTGCGCTGTTGCCTTGGCAGTAGCATCCTCTGCAGCAGGGGTGGTGGTGGTGGCAGTGGTGTCAGCAGCAGGCACGTCGGCTTGTTTAGGCTCCTCTTTGTCTTGGGCTTCATCAGCCTTCAAGGACGGCGAGTTATCAGTGGAAGCTTTAGTGGCACTTTCCGTTTCAGCAGCGGCAGCAGCGGGCTTCTCCTCGGAGGAGGCAGCAGGAGCGGCAGCCTGCGGGGCTGGCTGCTCTGAGCCCGTATCAGTGGCTCCATCCCCTTTTTTCTCCTCCGCTGGTGCACTGCTGTCTTTGCTGCCCTCCTCCACCTGGGCACTGTCAGCAGTGGCAGCTTCTGTGGCAGTGGGAGCCTCGGTCTCTTTGTTCTCGGCCACTCCACCGGCAGGGCCTTCCTCCTTCTTGTCAGCGGCATCAGTCTCGGATGCTGGAGCATCTCCCTTCTTCTCCCCCTTGAGCTTTTTCCTTGTTATGTGTCCGCGGAAGCTGGCCTGGATTTTGGTGGCTGCCTTATGAGCTTTATCTTCTGGTTTGATGCCATCTTGTTCAATCTTTTGGTCCCCATCCTCATTTTTTTCAACCTTTGAAGAAAAACAAGGGAGGAGAGCAGAGCAGAAAACAGGGAGATGAGTTAAGGCTTCTCCAGGTGCAACTCAGGCGCTGGTTTTACGAGGAATGTTCTACCTTCCCCTCCTGTTACCCAGTGACACATTTCAAAGCAGCCTTCCATTTGGTATGGGTTTGAAGCCAAGTGGCTCTAATTCTATCCCAGGGCTGGACAGACACAGGGGGTTTGTAAAAGGAATTTAAAGCACCTCATCATCTCTGTCAGCAATGCTGAGAGCACCTTGGCTGTGTGGAAAGGCTTGTACCACTTCCTTTGTCTCTACCCCCACGATTTATTTTCCCATCCATTTTGAAATACACTGATTTTTTATCCCCTACTCATTTACAAAACACTCTCCCAAGGGGAATTCCCACGGCCCTTCCAAACCAAGTTTGATTTGCCTTCAAATCTCGGTTTCTCTTTAATGACACCTTGTTTCGCAGGTGTGTGACTCTAATGACACCAAGTGTTTTGTCCTTTATAGGTTTTTTGGCTCGGGATTGTCAACAGAGACTGGTATTGCTGCCTGCCCCAATGCAGTTGTGTGCTGTCAGACATACACACATATTCACAGCATATACTTCTCACAAATGCCCTGCCTTGCAAGCACTCCAAGCACTTCACTCTCCGCTCATGGTTTCAATGAGGGAATAATAGGCAGATGGGTATCAGTGCTCCCAATCTCAGCAGATGATTATTATTTCTCCATTGGGGGGAATTCAGCCTTGCAACAAAGAACAGGCATTCCCCATGTTTTTTAAACATAAGTCATGCATTAGAGTCTTAAACGGGACCAAAGCAGAGCCTGGTCTGCTGAAGGCAGACAACTCATGCTGGTCTGCTGAAGGTAGACAACTCTCAGCTTGCAAACCCCCACTGAATCTACAGGACATATTATGCTTCACTGCAATAATTTAGCAGCCCTTGGGCAAGAAACAGTTCAGCTGCATATTGACAGAAGGACACTGTTCTATTAATATTCCCATTGGGAAGTATTCAAAGGGGATACTCGGAAGCAGAACCCCTGGCCTCTTTGCTGTCTGCACCTGGTTTCCAACACTGGCTCAAGTCACAAAAGAAGAAGAGCTGGCTGAGAAAGATAGCAAGGATTTACTCCTGGGTGGAAAGAGGAAACCACTCCTTAGGCTGTCACAACTGAGAGGAACCATCTGGGGAAAGGGCCAGGACTAGAAAAGTGGAGAGAGGGGAAAGGCCATCTATAAATTCAAACCAGTGCAGCAGAAATAAGGGAGAAGCCACTGCAGCATGCACATGTGGCACTGGAAACACTATGCCTCTGAAGAGGGGTGTGGTGGCCAAGGAGCGAGCACTCCCAAATCATCAAGGTAAAAAGCAGCAGGGGTCGAATGGGTCTGGATACAGCAGGAGGTAAGTCTGGGAGTGAGACTGGGTACTGATGCTTATGAAGAGGATGAGTGAAAAAGCCTATGAGTGAATATGCAACTGATATTAATACACAGAATTCAGTAAAAGGAGGTTTCATGCTCCTCACCATGCCCAGGGACAAAATGGTTATTGTACCTATCAAAGGGGCACAGATGAGCAGCTATGTCTGCTCTTCCCCAAGTGTATTAAGTGATGTGGTATGGAAAGTGGGCTTTCATGTTCATCTCAGCTTGTCAGGAAGCAGGTGATGGTAATGTGTAAAGACACTGCAGATGTTGGCATGCTGTAACCCTTCATGTACATCCTTTACTTACACAGCTAACTCTGCACTGTATTGCTCAGCATGTGGGGCAAGCTCTCCAGCCTAATTCAGTAGAAGGGGATGGAAACTAGTTGGAAGTACCATTAGACCAGCACATTCACAGAAGAGCTGTGGTACAGCCAAGGTAGTGCAGCTCTGCACTGGCTCACCCATCCTGCTCCCTAGGTGAGTTTTGCAGCTTGCAGTAAGTCCTGTGTTGCTGTGGCAACATAACTACTAATACCTGGACTAGTTGATTTAAGGAAAGCTTGAGTGTGCCTGCATTACGTTGTAGCCATAGCAATATGGAGATAGACTAGGTACTTCCAGACAGTAACACTTAGATGCCTTAGCTTTGACTAAAGACTGTAGCCAATTTCAAACAGCAGCAGGACTGGGAGAGTGGACAGTTTAGACATGACTGCAAGACCCTAAAGGTCCAGTCTCATATGCTCGTTTCCTGCAAAGCCATCAGTCAATGTGACAAAACTGTTAATTCCTGAGTAAAAATGAAAACCATTGACTCGAAGGGAGATTTGTCTTGCCATGGGCCTTGCACCTCTCACATCCCATATACCTCCCTGTGCCAACCAGGGAAGCTGTTACAAAGTGTTGAATTCATGTCTCTGCCTCCAGAGGTGTTACCTGGTACCTGGGCTATGAAGCTCTGAGGTTTATCTGCTTCCCACTGCTAGCAGGAGGCCTGAGCACAGCAAGAAGCACAGCAAGAAGCAAGCGTCCTACTACCCAAGCTGAACTTGCAGAGACCTGTGACTGCCAGCCAGCCTTGTACCTGGCAGGGAATGGGAGAGCATTCTTTCCCTCCAGGGAGGCCAGACTGAGACCTCTCACCCACACCTACTGCATTATAGAGCTAAAAGGCTCCTTTGCTGTTCCAATGACATCATGGTCCTCTTATCCCAGTTGGGGTGACATCAGTTTGAGTCCTTGCCAGATCACAAGGTTTGCAGCTACAAAATGGGTTCCCAACAGGGCGCTTTCAGCATAATTTCAGATGTAAAAGATAAGAAATACGAAGCTGGGGCAGAGCTGGGGTTTAAGATCATGGATGAAAGAAATGTACTAATAGTTTGTCTGTGCCAACTGTGGCCGTCAGCAACCCCATTTCTATTCAGTCCTTCCTCACTGAAGCATTTGAAATGACTTCAGGCTACTGGCCTGCAGCTACTTCTGGGGTAGGACATGGTATCCATTCAGTATGTGTGTCATGTTGTATAACAATGGGTTGGATGAGAAACAGATTGTTTCAGAGGCAAACTTATGCTCACACAAAAAAAAAAGACAAAGGCTCTTCATCTGTGGGTTATGCACACATTAGATAAGCTTTAATTAAGGAAGCTGCTCAAAAATAACCTGTATATAATAGTGAAGCTCCTAGAAAGCGATTTATCTTCCTTGGAAAGCTAAAAGGGTGAGTCAGCCCTGCCAGGGTGTATTCAAAAGCATCTCAGTGGAAAACAAGAAATCTGCCTGTCTTATCTATCTGCCATGCGTGTATGACATCTTGGCTGGAGTATTGTGGCTGGAATCAAGTGACAATTATTGCTAGTGTTTGTACAGAAACCAGGGCTCCCAGCCAAGAATCAGATCTGGTAAGATTAAGTTTTATATACTACTATTCCATCACCCCCCCCCCTTTCATTTACACATTTATGTGTAAAGTAAACTCATGCTAGTCATTAGCACTGACATATTCGTGATAGTGTGAGTCTGTATGCAATGTATTGTCATTTTCCACAGAGCAAACATCCTCTGTTTCATTTATTGTGGAACAAATCATAGAGTCATCCATGGCAGAAGAGTTGAAATCACTGAGGTGTGTGGATGCATAGCTATATGGATGTATAAATGGACACATACAGTCAGGACCATCTCCACATCCCCACTGAAGCCAGTGTGCAAAGCTTTGCCTTCATGAACACACTGCTAAGCTTTGATGTCTCTGTCTACACAGCCCACAACATCTTCCCAGTCCTAGAGGGATGATCCCCTCTCCATCTGCTTGTCTGCCACACCTCCAGGTTTCTAGGACATCCCTTTCCCAGGCAGACAGCTCCTGAGAGACTCTCCTTGCTGTCACACAGTGCAGAGTAGGAGATACGACATCAGTGTTTATGGGCAGAGGTTAGTTTTTAGGTACTAGGAAGATGGAAATGGCATGAAGCCATGACCCTAAGAAGACTTCTGATCTCTGGCAAGCTTTTCACCTTCCATCTCCAAACCCACAGCTTACAGAGGGGTCAAAATATGGCAAAGAATGAAGACAGTGTTGCTATAACCTTCAGGACCGTCTAAATGTCCAACATGCTGGTACATCAGGAAAGAAGAAATGAGGAAACGAGATGTTTTCCAGATATTCCATGTGTTTGCAGCCACACACAGGCAAAGAGAAAGAAGGAAGGGGACTGACTGCTTGGTCTTTGCTTGTTTGCATACTTGTCTCTCATTGCCCATCCCTGGAAAAATGATCACACAGGTTTGCATTTTGGATGCTGGGATGGAGCAATCAAGACAGAACTGACTGTTCCGTTAAAAGGTCTTTCAATATTATCTTATGTCTTCTGCCCTTTCCTATAGATCTCCCTCTCCTGGTGTTTCTCTGCCCATCAATGTATAGCATGTATCAACCTCTTTAATGTTCACCCTAGGATCAGGCTGCTGTACACTCAGTCATCACTGATATCCCGCTCCTTCCTGTCCTTATCTAGGAGCTCCTCTTTAACATAACACCAAATCCCAGAGCCCTTCTATTTACACTGCTGTCTCCTGGTATCCTGAAACCTGTGTGCCACAAGTCCAGACTTAGGATTTACACAGCTTTTGCGAGAGGAGGAATTAGCATTGGCCAAGGCCTTGACATCCATAGGACCAGTGACAGTTATCAATAAGCTGCTTCATAACCCAACTTCATAACCAGTGATACCCAACTATTAAGATAAAAATCCCAATCTGTGTTCTCCATGCAAAGACATAGCGACCTAAAGTCATTCCTTTCTCGTGACCCATGCATTAAGGTATGGAAATCTTTCCTTCAGTTAGGTGAAGTAGCGCTGAATCAACTTGTGGTACTTGTGGGGTTAAGATGTATCTCAACCCATACGCTAACCCTGACTAGAGCAAACGCATGTTCCTACTGATGTTATTCAAAGTCACAAAGAAATGTAGGCACCTGACTCCCATTGGATTCATAGGATTGAGTCACCTCAATGCTTTTGTGAGCTCGACATGACCTGATTTCTCTCAGAGAAGGCATTTAAGGAGCAGAATGCATCAAAGTAAACTACACCAGCTGTCTCCCCAGAAGGAGTAAAGCATGGACACATGAGAGAGAGAAAAGGCTTTCACGCCTTGGGAAGTGACGAAGCGATTTAGCACAGAGAACAGCTTTTTGTAACCCAGTTAAATGGTGTGAAGACACCTGGCTGCAGGATGGCATTTCTCAGCACAACCTGCCTGCGAGGTGAGGAAACAAACAGAGTTCCTTTTTATTCCTAGGATGAGTATGGTGATAGTGAGTAAAACACCCTTGAGGGAAAAAAGGTTAATTCAGCCCTCTGAAGGCTTGTGCACAATGGTTCCCCAGGGTATAACCAGCGGGGTTTCAGCTTTCCAATTTCAAATCCTGTAACAATGGAGTTTCCACCCTTTCCTCTACAAGATCCTCTCACATGTAGGAAATTTCCCCTCCATTTTATGGTGCCTGGAATGGAATCAGTTGATGATGGTCAGGCAGATGGATGGATCTTATTCACTTGTGTACAGTGACTCAGAAGAGAGGTAGCAAATATTCTAAGCTAGACATATTTAGATATTTTCAGGATGCAGTCTCAATAAATCCATTATATTCTCCTCACCTGCTTTCTGAGTCTCCCTTCTATTTGTCACCCTGTTTCTGCTAAGCTGATGATCAACCAGGGTGCCTTTTACACTCTGAAGCTCCAATGGTTAAAAGGAGAAAGGCTCTCAGTACTCCCTGTGCTGCCTTTACATAGAATCATAGAATGGTTTGGGTTGGAAAGGNGCTCTTGAGTGTTATCCTGTCAACCTCAGCACTTGCCTGCAGATCTCTTTTTCAGTAATAACCTTTAATTTTATATTTCATATTTACATAGAATCATAGAATGGTTTGGGTTGGAAAGGACCTTAAGATCATCCAGTTCCAACCCCTCGTTGTTCCGTTCAAAGCACCCAAACTCTCAGAGGCAGGACTGGGTTGCAGTATGCCAAGGCAGTGCTTTTATAGTTAATGTCAAGAGCATGGGTATATCCTGGGGTATGGCCCAAGTGTGTGAGGGCACTTGAGTGCACAAGGTCTGTGTGGACTGTGTTGAAGGCCTTGGGTGTTTGGCACAATCAACATCCATGCTCTTGCTTCATGTTGGATCCTGGTGCATACTGTGCTGTCAGTTGTGCCTAGTCTCTGTTTGGGAGGGAAATAATTGTGTCACTCCAGAAGGAGCCAGCCAGCAGGCGTTCACATCAAGGGACCAAAGCCTGGAAATGAAGCAGGAAGGTATCCAAGCTGACAGTGTGCATCCACTCCCAAAAATAGACCATGCTGAAGAAATTCAGCAAAGGGACCAGGTGAAAAATTTCCACTCAACTATGCCTTGATTATAAAAACTCATTCAAAAACTACATGGTTTCTGCTGCAGATGGGCTTAGACAGAAACACAAGCCTGGGTATCACTGTGCTAAAGAGAGGGTTTATCTAGGCTAAAACTATGTGGTTTGTGTGGTCCTGTTTGGGGCAGTTTGGACAGTTTGGTTGCTAAGTGAATTGTTTTAAACACCTTCAGAGTCAGAATCCCATGGGCAGGTATGGAACCGTGAATTATTGATCTCTCTCCCTCTCTTCCTTTTCTTCTTCACTCTCTTTATTTTCTTGCTTGCTTAGTTTTGAACTCCATGGAAATGTTCAAGGAATTGTTACATATGTCTGGTGGCTCCAGAGGTTAATAACATGTCCCCAGGAGGGCAGGACACATTTGCTTCTGCTCTTGCTGCAGCCAAGGGCCAGACTTGCTTCCCTGAGATGTGGCACAGAACCTCCCCAGAGTCCAGGCTTATGCAAGGTCTCTGGAACCATTTCCACAAGAAACAGCATCTTGTGTCCTGCAGCTCCTGTCTTATTCCCTCCATGGGAACACAGGGCTGCACCCAGCTCAGGCAATGGGAAACACCCCTGCTTCTCCCCAGCCAGAGTGAACTGCAGGCAGGGATTCTACAAGCCCTTCTACTGCTGGTCTTTGAGGTCACCTTGATCTTTCCCTGTTGCTGGAACCACCAGTCCATGGGCAACTGGACTGAGGCCCTGTCACTAGCTCAGTATCTGCTTGTGCTCCTTGCTGGTTTGCCCAGGGTTTTTGCAGCCAGCAGGATAACAATGACAGGCTCAAGCCCCAAGTCCATTCAGTCTCCAAACCTTCTTTTTAACCTGCCTGTTAACCTTGAGTCTCCTCTGATACCTCCTTCTGGTAATGGCTGCCAACGAACACCATGAAACCTCTCAACCTAGTGATGTCAAGTATCAAGTAACTCCCTCCGTGCTTGATGGTAAGCTCAGGGCTGTATTTGTTCTATTATTGTTAGTATTATTATTACTATATTTTAGTTTCTGTCACTGGAAATGGGGACAATTTATCTTCTGAGAAAGCATTTGCAAGTTCATTGGAGTCAAACATCCCCAGCAATTAGGGAAAGCAAGCCACTAATTGCCAGTGTCTTGGAAAGCTGCTTAGAAGGTGGGCTTTGCTATTGCAGCAGTAACCTCTCCCATCCAGAACAGCCCCAGGCTTGACCACGGCAGGGGTGGGCAGGGGAGGGCAGGTGTGGGGCTGAAACCCAGGGTGGCAAAAAGAGACACTGCGAGGTCTGGTAGAGGTGTGAGGCTAAGGGAGGAAGAAGACAGAGCTCAAAGCAGAGAGGGAAAGGAATGAGAGTAGAGAAGAGGGAGGAAGAAAGGAACCAAAGGCAGGGAGGGAGGTAAAACCTGTGTAAAACCAAGGCACTGAATGGAAGAGAGGCAAATAAATGAGAGGCACAAGAGCAAAGATGTGATACAGAGGAAGGGATTGTGCAAAGAAGAGAGAAAATTCCTGATCCACATCTGAAAAGTGTGACGGCAGCAGATACCAAACCAGGCAGCTAAGTAGCCGAGCAGGGTCTCCTGGGGCAGGTCTGCATGACTGATTGTGCCATAGCTGAAGGTGGTGCTGGCAGTGCCATGCCACCTTGCTGCACCGCCCTAGCTGTCACTTCCATGAGCACTGGGCTGGCAGTGCTAGCAGTGGAGAGGCATAAATGCCTATCAGTACCTGAGAAGACCTGTATGACACAGCTTCTTTCACCCAAGAACATGGGCTTGGCTGCCTGAAGCCATGCCCTGTTTGTATAACTTCAGCACTTTCCAAGCACCATAAAACTGATGAATCAGGGCTGTGATTTCAGCTGTCACTCCATAATGTGCAATACCCCTTTCCCATCCTTCAGGTAGGACTGTCACCAAAGCACAGACATGGCTTTGATTGGAAAGCTCCTTTGGGGCCACAGGCAGCTGAACACAAGACCCAGTAGCCTCAGGGCTTAATCACTTATTCTAGAGACTGGCACTGAGCTATGGGAAATGCACGTGTGGCTTCGAGCCATTTTGTTTCTTACTTTACTCCTCCACTGTATACAGCCCTGTTGAAAAAGCAGGAGAGGGGAGGCAAGCCTGCAGTACATGCTGCTGTAGACCCTTTGTGGACACTCTTAAGTTAGTGCTAGAAAGACCTCCAGCCAAAAAGAACATGTTGAATAGATGTACTAGGGAAAAAAAGCCACAAGTGTTTGGATTCGCCATTTATGAGGACTGGTATATCACAGCCATATTTAAGTAGTCACACAGAGCTTCTCCTAAGCTTCCTGCTGTAGGAAAGTTGTTCTTTCTCTTTTCCACTCCCATCTTTAAGTTGTTATTAAAAAGGGGCTTCAATAAGCTTCAGACGTCTTGCTCATGAAGTCTTTTCCCTGTTCTTCAGTCAGGAAGCCTTAAAGCACTGCACAGTGTAACGCTTTTTCCCCAGGCACAGAGTTTAGATCACTCCATATATGCTGCATCTGCAGCACAGCCATACTGTGCATCCCGCTGCGGAGGGCTTTGCTCAGCAGTCCTCTTGGCAGAGAAAGCGAGGGAAAAGGGACCCCTGGTGAGCATGAGGGAATGGGTGGGCAGGCAAGGTCCACAAAGCTTATTCCACTTCTGTATGCCTTTCCGCAGATGTGATATGGAAAGCGAGTTTTCATCCTGAGAAGGACTTGTGTGTCTCTGGAATAGGAACCCTCTTCTCTCAGGATGCCACGCAAAGCCAGGCAGAAATCACTGGGAAGTATGCACAGACGACCTAGCACCAGACAATGTGCAGTGACTAAGGGCCAGTTCAGACAGTACAGCTTTGTCACCCACTGAGAAACAAACCATTATAGATCTCCAGGGTCCTCCAGGCTCTCCCTGTGCACTGCAGCAAGGCTGACTTGCTCCATCTTTAACCCACCCTGCAAAAGCACTGCCAGTCTGTGGACATTTCCCCCAAAGCTGATTCTCTGGGTTTACCTTCGGTGAACTGAAGAGGTTTTCAGCCAGCCTTTTGCATCTTGTCCATGTTGAACCATAGAATCACAGAACGGTTTGGGTTGGAAAGGACCTTAAGAGCATCCAGTTCCAACCCCCTGCCATGGGCAGGGACACCTCACACTAAACCATGTCACCCAAGGCTCTGTCCAACCTGGCCTTGAACACTGCCAGGGATGGAGCATTTACCACTTCTCTGGGCAAACTGTTCCAGTGCCTCACCACCCTCACAGTAAAGAGCTTCCTCCTTATATCATATATCTTGAGAACAGCTTGTTTCCGCTCTCTTAGTAACACTCCTTCATGTATCAATAGCTCTCATACCATCCTTCTTTGCCAGATGACTTTCCAGCTCTGTTAAGCCCTACTTAGAGATCTTACTTTGGTTACAGAATTTACATTCACTCTACAGAGGAATGACTAAACCGTCTCCCCAGCTTTAATGAATAATGAAACACTATACTCACAAAAATAATAATTAGCAATACAGCTAAAAATAAATCAATGTGCAGATCACACTCCCAAAGGCAGTAGGAAAAGCTGCAGCCATGAACTTAGGTGGTGCTGAAAATAGCTAAGCACTCAAGGGAAACAAAGAAGAAAAGAAAGATGAGGGGAACTTAGGGATGGCCACGTGTCTGACATCAATCCACACAGGTTGTTGGACAGAGTTCTGAGTCTGCTCCATTTCCTGTCAGCCTCCCCGAAATGCTATTCATGACATTTAGGAGTTAGCTGGGGTTGTCAAAAGGTTGGGTAGCCTGAGCAGGTGGGATGAGAAAGATGGAGTGGAAGGATCCCAAACACTTTTCAGAGGTTCGCCAAGAGTTTCCATCTGGCTCCTAATGGTGAGCTTCCAGATGAAGAAAGAGAAGAGCCAAATGCGTGAGGATTTATGATGATGACAACCGTTATTATTTCTACATCCTTGTGATATATCTCCCTTGTGGTGCTGGGAAAGGAAGCAATGAAACAAGCAATAGGATTCAAGACAATGCAGTATGCTGAACGCAAGGAAAAGCAGACACAGCACACTGGTTTACACAGGAAAAACAGTTCAGATACTACAGGAACCAGAGAGCTTTCTCCTAACATGATCTAAAATAGAGAGCTTTTTCTTTGCAAGAAAACACAATTCCTGGTTCTTCAGAAAGTCACAGGACTTGCCAGGCCAAGCTATTGACCTGTTAACAATAAAACAATAAGTCCTTTATAAAATACATAGTTAAGCAAATTATAGGTCTGCTCAAATGAAGCAAAGATTATGGTATGCAAATACCTACATTATGTGGCCAGGTTATGCCATTAGCTGCACTCTGCTTTTCAGATGTACTGGTCCCTCAGCTACCAAAATAGATGCAAATCATGCATGTTCCATTACAACGAATGATTTTAGAACTATCTAAAATGTTAGCCCCGGAGTGTGCATTTCTTTTTCTTCTCTTTTTCTTTTCAGTAACTCTTTATTTTGTTCTCCCCAGTCAGAGATCGGAAATCATCTTGTGGAACTATCACAAACTGCATGTTACAAACACACACACACACACATAAACACAGTGGAGTAAGTGAGCAATTTGCAAGAAACCCATTGCCTTAAGTTAGTTTGCATAACCAATTCACTAAATCCTGCTGAAATGAAAGCAGAAACGAAGCCTAGATGCAGAATATTTTCAAACAGATGAAACCCAACAGGACTCATTTGATTCCTTACAGAAAGAATGAGTTATGAATCCACAGACACTTTCTGTGCCCTCTGAATTCAGTCACTAACTCAAGGTTTTGGGATCTGCCTAAGCCTTAGTAATATCTGAGAGTACTCAGCATAGAATTGGAGCACCTACTGGGGCTTTCAGGTAACTAACATTTGGATCTCAGTGCAAAGCAGAGGAAAAAGGTTTCCACCTGTATTTTGCTTTGGTTGCAGAAGCAATTATTTTGCAGCCTGAAGAAAATATAACACATTCCCCCAAGATGCCTGCTTTCTAGATTGCATTCTCACAGCACTTTACAAATACTCATGAATTATTAACACTTCAGTATACATTCCTATGCCTTAGCTCCAGTGGCTCAACATAAAACTTGATTGAAAGAAGAATTAAAGGGCCAGGTTTTAAGGAACGAATGGTGGGATCTTGACAAATGCCTGCTTCCCTTAATCCTATTGAAACCAGTGTGAATTAGGCACCAAGGCTCTTTGGAAAATGCTGCTAGGCTCCTGCCTATATAAATCTGATTTGTTAAGACAGTTCTGTAAATTCTGTGATACCACCCTGCCACTGTTTGGAACTAGGCTTGTAAGTATCTGCTGAAGAGTAAAACAAAGGAGCTTAAAGAAGACTTAAAGTATTAGTAGGAAATTGGGTATTTGAAGCTTAGGAAACTCAGGGGTATAAAGGTATTACATTAAGATCTTGGTCCAATTTTCTGCAGTTCAAAAGTTAAAATGCAGGAGGGAGAGGCTTGGTGAAAGAGAACAGAGGATCTCAGCTGACAGACACCTGTCCTACAGCACTGCCCTACCTTTGCCACCGAATTCCTTCGTTATTCCGGCCCGTACTTTTCACAGCCTGATTTCCTGTGGCATGTTCTACATCTCTCAGTAGCTGCCTTCAGACACCTCGAGTCTGATTTGGAGCAGTGCTGAGAACTCAGAGCTGCAGCTGACAGGCATGGGAGATGTTTTCAGATATGTGCACTTGAATATAGAAACCTACTCATAAAAGTCAGGTCCTCTCTTCCTGAAATTCAGCACATAAAATTGGGAGTCCTGCTGACCAAACCCCCCTCTTTGTGCTTTAGTTGCCCATCTGCAAAACCAGAGTAAAAATATTCAGTTATCTCCACATGGGTGTTGCAAAGATTTACTAAGCAGTGTTAGGGATGTGCTCAGAATGACAAAAAGCCCAGGAGAAAATGAGCATTTCTGATTTCAGAGCAGAGTTTGAATAGTATTTATTGAGTGAAACCATGGGGTCACACGCCGACTTATTATGAGAGAGCAAAATATTGAACAACTGCTCATTAAGTGAACATTGTCCATTCTGTGGCCTAAATGAAGTAGAAATCCCTGGGAAGAAAAATCCGATGCGTTTCTGTTATTAGGAGTGTATGGATATACATTGACTAGAGGAGACCATGCTCAGGTTGCACAGGCAACTGCGTTTCCAACATTGGCTAGTTGCTTAATACTTGACTTAGCAGCCTTAGTAACTTTCTTCTAACATAGTTTCTCTGTGGTCCTTTCCACACATATACTACCACATGTTTAGCTGAAGCATAAATCTCGTTTATAAAATCATAGACTCATAGAATGGTCTGGGTTGGAAGGGACCTTAAAGCTCATCCAGTTCCAACCCCCAGCCATGGGCAGGACCACATTCCACTAGAGCAATAATGTGGGACAATTCAACTTTTACCTCTGAGATCTTCCTCCCACAAGGAGATACTGATGTAAAAGCAGTCCCAACATTATCAGTGTGCTGTCTGTAATATGATGTTCCTCCCTGTGGGAGTCACACTTCAATCACTCAGTACCTGCCTGTGGCTTCAAAGCCACAAGTTGGCTATCCTTGAATTAGGCGAGGCAGGATTATCAGTGGAAAATGAAACGTTTTTCCTAGCAAAAAATAGATTAATAGAAGGTAAGTTTTATCTGGCAATTTAATGAGAGCACAATTACTGCATCAGGGAAAAGCCCCCTAAAGATTTAATCATTTAATATGTACAAAAAGCTACTGAACAGAGAACTACTTTGTTCAAAGGATCAGTTATATCCTCGCCTAGTTTTCAAGTAACTCAGTGGCTACCCTGAGACATGAGAGCTGGGATGGCAGGGGTGCTGCAGGGCAGAAGCACAGGGCATTGCTAAAAGTGGAGCAGAGGAATGAGCACTTGCTATGCTCTGCATAACTGCTCACTGCTCCAATGCCACCGGCAGCAAACTGGCTCCATGTTTACACCCCAGTACTTGAAACCTGTGCTTTTTAAACCCAGTGCCCATCTCCAATTCTGATTAGCTTCTCTAGGCACTTCTGTGCTGCTCACACACAGATTCCCAAGCAGAAGAATCGCTCTGTATGGTATCCTCAGAGGTACTCAGCACGCTCTGTTGTCTGCTGCGCCTGACAGCAAGAAAAGCTGAGAGGCAAGTATGCAAGAGAGAAGTTGAAAAATTACAGGTTGGGGATATCAGCATTGATGATACTGTGTGAAGCTGAGACACAGTGAATCATATGTGAAAGATGGAACTGAATGGGGTTGGATATGAGCAGGCAGAGGAATGAGGAGCACATTTTGCTCTCTGCAGGGACAGGTCAAACCCACAGAAGATAAAGAGAAGAAAGCAAGCCCCGTGCTGTGGCAGTGTGCACTTATTCTGCAACAAAGCCAGAAGCAGGGGCTGACCAGAAGTAGGTTGAAACCCCAGCAGAAGGGACTACAACATCCCCACCACGTCACAAATGCTAATATAAGACCTACATCTCCACTACCAAACATGCACCAGGTTTGACCACACCTTCACTTTGCAAGGAGATCTCTTTCTTCCCTACACTGATAGCCTCTCCACTTCCATTCTTAACTGGCAGAGGGACAGCATTCTTCCTCCAGACCTGCCAACAGGACCTCCTCTTTTGGCCACCTCCATGAAGTACTTCTGTGGATCACCTTGTGACCATCAACTCTACATCAAACAGCCAGATGTTTAACTCCAGAGGAGCAGGAGGAAGGTCTATTAAGCTGTCACGGAGGGCAATCTCAGCAGAAGGTCCTCAAAATAGTAGACAGGGTATCAAAATAGGAGATAGGCATAGGCTTCACGTCATAACTAACTGGATTTGGTGAGTTTACAGTGTCATTCCATGCTGGGACATCTCAGAACAACAGACGTAGGCACAACTCTTTTTTCATGCTTACAGAGTGTTCAAGACTTGCTTTATTTCCCCAAGAATTCTGAATCTCTGTACTGGGATTTCTGCATTTGCATTTCAGGCTCTGCTAAGAAAAACTCTCCCTTGAGCGTATTAGACTGCTTTGTGCCCCCATGGGAGGAGTAAACTGTTTTCTGGAGGTAATTCATGGACACAGAGGCCTAGGAGGCAACATAGCAGTTCATCAGCAGAGAACATATGGAGCAATGGTGGGAAAAATTCCTGTCTATGCCTGGCCAGAAAACTATGACCCATTTGGAGCACAGGAGGTTTGAGGAAGGCAATAGTGTCCACAATAACAACAGTGTATTCAGACTAGGGAGAAACCTCTGGTGTATGACTGCTCATCAACCGAGTTCTTGCCTCTTCTCAGGCTCCCTGTTACGCCCAGTCTCAAGGCCTTGACATCTTTCTTAAGCCCATCCTGGTCTGGAGCTTATGTTCCAGACCGCATCTCCCATACATGATCTCCCCACTTGGAGATCCTTCAAGGCAGCAACCAAGAGCCTAAATTTCATGAGAACAACACCAAGCTCCGGACTTAAAGACCTATGGCCCCACTTGCCCCCTCAAGGCTCCAGCCCAGTCCTTCCTTGGGAGAAACTCCCATGGAATCCTGTAGGCAGATGCACTCCCACAAGCACAAAGCAACTGACAAATAAAGCAAACAGACCATTTGCATTTGTCAGGCTATTTCTTCCAGGTGAGGAGCAGGGAGGGAAGAAGAGAGGAACAAACCTATCCATTTCCTGCCTTTTCTAGATTCATTCATCATGTGAATACTAGTTTAAAAGCTATTGGTTGCATGTAGAGAAAACAGGCAGAATGACTTCAGCTGATAATTCCACTTTCTTCTGTGCCTCAGTTTCCTCACATACAAAAGGAGTAATAACAAGAGTGGTAGGATTGATTTGTTAAGGATCTAAACTGACATCTTCCGACACCAGTGACAAGTGTAGTAGTAGTTTCAGTGATAACAGATTTGGCCCCTTTATGTCCAATTCTTTTGCAATCTATTGTTCATAGGCACTAGTACAAAAAGTGTGACTCATATTACATAAAAAGCCCAACTTACAAGTATCTTTCTGGGCACATGGTAAAGGCTGAAGCAGAAAAGGTAAAATGGAGACTGTTTCTGAAACCTTGCTTTGACTTCCTTGTGCATATGCCTTATAATAACCTCTATCATATCTCCTTTTTATTGCAAGTCTCCCGCACTCCAGTTACTATTAAGGATAGACAGAGCTCACTGAGTGGGTAGCAATTTGGTATTTTCCGTTATCCTAATTTCAGGCATGGCAAAGTGCCTTATTTGCCACACATCACTCAAACCCATCACTGAATGTGGAATACTATTTCCTCATGGTGTTATTTGGCTATAACATGCTTCAGGAGTCTTTATGGATGTTCTTCCAGGGAAGTAGGTGGGGTTGTTATCTCTATTTTACAGGCAGTGAAATCTGACACAAAGAGGCTAAGGTCCAAATGGCCAGAGCACCCACTAATTTTTGGTCCCTAATTTGCAATGCCTTAGATTAGCATTTCCCTTGTGTGTGTTGAGAGCAGAACTCCATACAATACCAGCTCTGCGCTTGTGCAAGTCAGACCCCAGGTGGCTCAGGCTGAGTACCCAGAAAATGAGAACACACCAATTAGTGGCCACCCATGGAAAACCTCATTTACATGGCTTTTTCATATCACATAGGAACTCGTGGCAAAAGGCAGGAAAAAGCCTAATTCTTCAAGGCAGCATTCAATTGCCAAAACATGAGACCATTCTTCTGGTTTTGAACAGTCCCCTGCCTAATTCAATACATAACCTTCATCACTGGCAGTAAATGAAAGAGGAGACCTATAGAAAACACCTTCGTTTATGGCTAAACTCATTCTGTGCAATGAATGAGACAGAGATCCTATTGAAAAAAACCCACTATATAGCAGCATTTGATCTTACAATTAAGGACCACATCATTATGCTTATACATGGAAGAAGATAAACTAAAAATGGACAGGCAACTCTTAATTAATTCTGTATTTTAAGCATTTGACTTTGAAAACTCAGTATATGCTTAACAAAAGTGTTCAAGCTCTTCCTTTAAAAACATAAACTAAAAAGGAAGAAAATAGGAAATTTCATCATTTGAAATCGAAATGGCATTCTCTTTCCTTATATTACAAAGGCACAACTGTTGCTTATTAAGTGGGGTTAAACTCTTTCCACTCAAAGCCTCATTCCTCTGACCTCAACAGATACAGTCAAATAACAAATTAAAACCCCACAGTGTCTATTTGAAGAAGACCCCCACCAAGAAAACTCTCATCCAAACAGGGAAAACTCAGCAAAATTTGAGTCAGTTGAAAAGACTGCCTTTGACTATTACAATTTATCTCATCCCCCAAAAGTTGGGTAATCCTTACTGTAGGCAGGGTGTCTTGTTCCCCCTTTTGTGTTGTGTAAAGGCTTTGGAATAACCAAACAAAAGATATCTTCCTGAGAGCTGTATGGACTCAGCACATGATAATGGAAGATACCATGGGTCAGCTTTAGTTCTTCTATATTCTGATGCACCAGTAGCTCTTCTGCTGCATGAAAATATATCCAGTGAAGGTGAATATTATATCCCAGCATGTTTTATTCAAGTATTCCCAGCAACTGCTGGGACACATCATAATGGGAGCAGAGCGGATTAAGCACTGGTAGGGGTACAGCACTCCAGTTGAGAATTTCTGAGTGACTGACATATAAATGCTTGGAGACAGTTTTTGTGAGGCAGGTAGAAGAAACCACCAACTGATAAATCCCTTGTAATAATTCTCTCTTGAGTATGATAATAAAGGAACTTCAGTGTGGAGTTGCAGCAGATGTCCATGTTGGGAAGATGGTTGCTGGAACTAAGTGTAGGAAGAAGGTGAGAGCCTTGCAGAAACCATAGTCTTAAGTCCACTAGAAAATATGGGGCAAACTAGGCACCTCAGCATCGCAATACACTAAATAAATGCCTTTTGAACCTGCATATACTAAAGACAGAGCAACATCTAAACTCTTTGGGTTTGGCCATCTTGCTCTGCTTCTCAAAGAGGCATCTTCTGTTCTGGACTCCAAGCCCTGAATCCCTGCCCAAAAGGAGACAACTGTAGTTCTCTGACAGCATGCAGTAGATAGTTACTCACCTAGTATCTCAGTGGAGAGACTAGCTTCCCTGAATTATGGGAGATGTTCTCTCCTGTATCTGAAAAGATCTCAAGTCTTAGTTTCCTCCCACAGAAGACTGTTTAGAGTAAGCTTCTCCTAGCTTTCCCTGCTTAAGCTCTTAGGCTTTTTTCATGGAAGACTTAAATAAGCACGAGGCTTATTTAAGAGAGAGTGCAGAAGTAAATATAGCTTCGTAGCGTACTGGTTAAGTACTCATCTTCAAGAGGACAGATTGGGTCTAGTTCCTGCTTCAGTGAGTATTTGATATTAATCATACAAAATAGTGTTAAAAGCATACAAGAGACCACTTAGTCCATCCTCTGCTGCAGAAGTACATCCTACAGCCCTGCAGTGATTGAAGCTGCTATAGTTTTCTCAATCTATTCCAGTGCCATCACAATCCTTTTAGACTCTTCCTAAGTTCTAGCCTGAATCACTCTGACATCCTATTAAAGACCACTACTTGTTTTATCCCCCCTGGGCAGGAAGAACAGGTTATTCCCGTTTTCTTGCAGTTGCCACACTAGCATCCTGACCCCTCTCAGTCTTATTTCTTTTAGGTTAAGCGACCCTAATTATTTCAGTCTTTCCCTTGACCTCCAGCAATGCTCACTATCCCAGTCTCCACTCTATCTCACTGGACCACACTTCCTTAGAGTACAGTACAAGAGTAAGGCATGACATTCAGTACATGACTAAGGCATGCCATTTCAGCTGAGACTTACATGTGCTCATCAGAGCTGAAGGCTTATTACATGTGTCTTACAGACTATACTCCCATTTGCACAACAAATGTAAGAGGACATTTTCCATTTTGACATTAGAATGATGTTGTAGATTAACACTGAACTTGTGGTCCTCTAGAGACTGTCTCCCATCCCAAAGGATAGCTAGCTGACCTCTTGGCCCCATTAACCATTCCAATGGAGAGTAGTTAACGTTCGTTATGATGCTGCTCAAACCAGGTCCTCGGTTTGACAAGTTTCTCTTGAATTCCAGTAACTTCCACCAGCCTATACCTAGTTCGTGCCATCTGCAGAGTTTAGAAAACACTCTCTAGACAGCCACCAGGTTGAAACTAAAATGTAAAACACAACGTATTTAATGCAAACATGAAACACCAACAGGCCACAGCTCAAACGTGTGGCAATTCACTCGATAGAATCTTTTGTTTAGGTACAAAGTCATCGAGTAAGATTATCTGCACCAGTTCTGCATCAATGCAGTAATGTTTTCCTTTGGACCATGTTTCTTTGCTTCAGTTATGATAAAAGCCTCTGAGATAATGTCAAAATCCTTACAAATGACAAGGTATGACAACTACTTCCCCTGTACCCACAAGGCTCGTTATAGAAGAAAGCTAAATTAGTTTGACATGATCTATTTTTGACAGATCTGTGCTGGCTCCTAATAATCTCCTTTATTTGATTATTTCCACCACTTTTTTTTTCCCCAGAAATGAAGTAGTCTGCAATTTCTTATCTTCTCGTTCTTATTCAGCCTCCTGACACTTCATCCAGCCCTCATGAGTCTTCAAAGCGTTCAAAGCTCATGGTTCAGAGACTGCTTCTATAAGCTTTGTAAATAAGCTAGAATGATTTGAAACAGCCATGTTCCGCCACCAGTACATTGTGACTTGTTCTGCCCTTTTCCCAGATCCTGACCTTCCTCCTTTGTGGCTCCTATTAATTGTGCTTTAGGGGGAAATATATATATATATATATATATATATTTATATTCATCATGTATCTGGGTAAATACTTTAATCAGAATGTTTCCAGATAAAAGGAAGCTAGTACATTCCCTTCCTCTTGGATGCATTCTGTGCAGACACTTGACCTGTGTGCTGTGACAAATTCACCCATTTTGGCTGTGCAGGGAAAGCAACTGGAAGAACACTTGGTTTATGGATCCCATGGTAGCTTAGCTGTTAAGGAGGTATTGAGCTGGTCATTGCTTATAAGCCAACCTAAGGATCACCTAGGCATGACAATAAGCAGCCTTTAAATGTTTAGGGGACTTTGCAGGTGGCTTTAGGCACCTCCACAGTTAGAAAGGAAGGAAGTTCTACAGCCTATGACAGACACCTCTAAGAAGGTAGCTCACTTCCAACAACCCTTCATTTCTCAGTTCAGAACAATGGTAAAACACTGCAATAGGTTTCAGACTCCTCTTGTTAGTCACACACTAATTAAAAAATAATGGAATTCTACAAGATAAGGCTTTGTCATACGGTATCTCTTCCTGAACTGTGGAATCCTATGAGGAAAACAAAGACCACAAGGAGAAATTAACTGAACCTTTAAAGGAAGATTTGTTAAAAATTCCTATAAGCCATTAGGGCTCATTTTGCATTAATTTGTCCATTCTTTTCCACAGAGTCTTGTACACTAGCATCATAATGGAGGTTCTTTTTGCTGCATATGTAGTTTTAACAAGTAAGAGGGAGCTTCAGGTATTGATTCACATGTTAACTTTGCTAACTATCCTCTGGAAGTTATCCACATTCCATTTACCTCATGGAGTTCTTAGCTTCAGTTCTTCAATTATTGGGGGTGGGGATCTTTTATCTTTCTTCCATTTGTCCTTTCTTTAGGATTTAATCTCTTTCAGCTGCTATTCTCACTGGAGTTTAAGGAAAGGCCATTTACAAAATCCTGTGCTTTAGGTGGGACTGGTCGCGTCCTTATCATGCTTTTGACTGCAATTTTAATGGCAAACATCAAACACCAAATGTGAGTGTCTGTCCTCAAAACTCTGTGTAGGGGTTGAAGTTTCTCTGGGTCTCACATGGGAAATGGAAGCATTAAAACCACTGGTCTTCCTCTTTGATCAGGCAAAGTGTCCATGCTGACAGATCCCAACTCAGCCTGGGCAGTCCAGGTCTTTGCAAGCTGCCAGCCTGACTACTCCAATATAGCAAGCTAGGAATGAAAGCCTTGGCCCTAAGAAAGGTGGCCCCAGTTCTGTGGAACAGAAGCACCATTTCAGTGTAGCTCTCCAGCCTATGGTGAAATGTTCTTCCTGAGTGTCCCTCCTCCTTTTGGCCCAGCTTCTAACAGCCCCTTTGCTTTACTTCTCCAGCATTATTTATAAATCCACCACTGAATATCTTACTGCTAAAACAGACAGAAGAAAGGATGATACAAGGAGAACAATGGTCAGTTGAAAACCATTGTGGTTTACATCCTGCTGGGTTCAATTTGGACTAATATAAATGGCTGGCATCTTGTGCAAAAGAGCAAAGCATGGTACCATGCTGCCCCAACCTGCCTGCCCTTGACTACTTAACATTTCAGATTTATAAGGTTATTGGATACTATTAATAAAAGAAATGGATTAGACACCATTCAATAGTCTGATGAACCGGATGCCGATTGATAATAGTCTTAACAATTACAAGAGTAATTGAAACTATAAATTAGACCTCACCCATTGTTAGAAACCACCCGCATTCATAAAAACACCCTAAAGTTCTTGAGATCACAATTTCGCTCCCAGGCAATTATGGGAAGAGTAGAATAAAACTAGCTTCAGAGCTAGGTTCACATCCAAACACATTCCCCTACATCACTAAATTTTCAGGGCATTCAAACCATGTGAGAAGGATTCTTTTAGAGCCCATTAGCTTTACTAATCCCCAGCCCTTACAGAAAGGTGTACTCCTACCAAGAGAATGTTTAAATATTCTGAGATGTCCCAGCTATCTATAAATAGAGATATACTGGAATTATGGCTGGAATTAATTCAAGAAATTTCAGAACATGAGTAATGAATGGGACTGGCATTTATTGGTTAGAATTCAAATGAATATAAGTACATCCTGGCTCCCCTTTCAAGGCATTGAAGCCAACCAACCCCAGTGGGAGGAAGGCAGATTCATGACATCTTCTACTGGACCAACAAAATGGCTGAAGCACAATCTGCCACCCAACAGTGGCATTAGTAGCCAAAGGACAAGCCCAGAAGAAATGAACCCTCAAGAAAGCAGGAATGGTGATAACTAGTCTATACCACATCCATCACTTCTATAGCAGCCATGCTCTTCCCCAGTTAGGGCTGGGCAACCTTTTAACTTTGCTAACAGCCATATCTGATAGATGAAGATGCGCCACTTTGCTGTCTCAGTCTATAGGTGCACATCAGCAACAGCTGCCCTAGTGGAGAAGAACTGGGGAAGCCACAATAGCAACTGGAAGCACAAAGGAAGAACCCTTAAAGTTTTCCAGCTTCCCTTCTGGCACCAGGGCCAGGAAAGGTGAAAGGAGTAAGACCCTGGGGGCAGTGGCTGATGCTGCCAGCAGGAGTCCCCAAGAAGCACAGCCCAAAAGAGGGTTGGTACCCAGCTGGAGGATAGAAGCAGCATCAGCAGGACTGCATGGTCAAGGGAGCAGGAGGAAGGAGAGGAGCAGAACAGATGGGCAAAGGAGACAAAATGAGTAACAGGCAGAGAAGCAGGATCAGCATAACTCCAGAAGTCCAAATTCTTTTTGTCACAGTAAAAACAAATCACTATTTTCATTACAACCCATACACATATTGTAGGTTGCTACAGGCTGGATCGTTATGATGGTAGGGGAGGGGTTAGCAAGCTGGTGGATAGCAGGGTGAAAACTTCAGTTGTAGACCTATTCTCAGGCTCGGGCCCATAGTAATAAAGCCTGGGTCTGGGAAGAAAATCTATGTTTTCTGTTAAAGGAACTCAAGTGGCTAATAAACATCCCAGCACTGCAGGAGTGACTAAGGATGGATAAAGCAATGCTTTCACCTGAGGGCATGTGAATTCTTTTATTTCCTTTCACATACTTTTAGATTCCAAACTGAAGTAGCATCTTGCAGAGGCAGCCATGACAGGCAGAGAGACTGTGCTTAGTTCAAGTCAGAAAGCAGGTTAATAGCATTGCTAAGAAGAGAAACCGGCTCTCCTGAAAACAATTCCTATCTACTAACTACTGGCCTGTGGTGTTGGCAACCACGAAAAGCCATGGAGTTTTACACACATGCTCGGCAGGTGATAGAGAGAGCCGTAAGGAAATATAAACACCTTCTCCACATGAGGCCATCAGAGCTCTGAGGTTACATGTCACTTCCCAGTGTGCTCAGGAGGATCTTAGAATTATAGAGTAAATGAATGTGGATGGATTCCAGACATTGGCTTTGGACTTCAGATGCTGAAAGGTGTTTCAATCACATAGCTGCTCTGCTGTTCCCACAGCAAGGTATTCTAGTATGTCCACCAGCAAGGCATGTGCAGCTTCCATTGGGCCTTTCTGGATGACCAACTTCTCCTATAGGCTATTAGTGGGCTATGGTTGCTGCCTTATAGGTAGACACTGGGCCTTCAAACTGCAGATGCAGGCAGGTAGGGACTGCTGCCAAATCTATCCCTAAGACTTGTCAGACTCGTAGCAAACAGGGGAGTCCCCCAGTGACTTCCAACAGGCATCAACACAGAGATACGTCACCAAAAGGTTTCCCATCCTCATATCTTTAGCCTGGGACTGTCATCAGAGTTATTCATTTTCAAATCCAAATAAAGCCCTCCTCTTGTAGGGAAGAAGCCCAAAGCAATGGAAGATATGTTAGTCATTTATCTGCAGAAGGAGAGGACATCAGAAGAGTGGTAGAGAAGGAAGTCCATGCAACTCATGGACTACCAATTACAATTGGTAGCCAGTAATGCAGCACAAGCCTACTGGAAGCATGCAGAGGTCTCAAGTTATATATGTGTGGTGCTTCTGCTTCATACTATCTCAGCCAGAAGCAGAGGGAAACTTCAGACTATGCCTGCTGGTTTACCTGTTAAAACACTGGTCCCTCAGCATATACATGCCTGCTTGATACAGAGAAGGCAGAACCCCTTTGTAACCCATGTCCTCTGCACGTGGAGCAGATGGGGGTCATTGAGAGGACCACATGCCTCCATCAGGTATACACATCCCACATGTACGTCATGTAAGACCATTAGCCTCCTTTATCTTGCAATGGGCAAAGGACCCAGTTCACCTTCCCAATAGCACAAGAAGACCTTGCAACTTGGTAGCTGCCAGCAGTGGGGAATTCCTGCTCTCTGGGAAAAGGGAAGAGAGAAATACGGCTACTAGATCCTGGGGTGGCATCACAGAATCAGCTGGCCTGAAATGAGAGCAGACTTGAAGGTGAAACCTCTTTGAGCTTTCTCCTTTTAAGTCAGTCAAAGCCTGGAGGATGGGTCCCTCTCATCCCTCATCCCCAAGCAACGTCCATCCTCTCACGCATGGGCATGAGCAGAACCTGGAGCTAGAGCCCACTTTCTTATCCTGAGGCAAAAGCAGCTCTGAGATCATTTGGCCACCCTCAGCATTGGGCCAGGACAAGCCCTCAGACAACACATGTCAGTTCCCTTGGCTGCACAGGGTACCCAGCAGATAAGAGATTCAATGCATCCCTCTCAGCAGGGATGTCTCTACGTACTAGTGAGTGCTGCCTGACAGAGTTTTTAGCTGGGACTCTCATTCAGGAGCAAGTGGCAATAGGCAATTTGGATCAACAGACTGGTTTCATTCCCACTAAGCATTACCATTGTCCTTCTCCCCCTGGAAACTCTGCCTGCAATTAGTTCCCTAGGAGGGGGCTTGTCTGTGCCATTAAGAACAGTTACATTATGCGATCTAGAGAAATCAATGTCGCTAATAGTGTGCAAAGGCAGCAGAGGAGGATGGGGCGATGGGTGTTTCTCTGGAGACACGGTTCTCAGGAGAAACCCCAAGGGTATGGCTGCAGGAAGAGAACGAGCAAAGGACCTGGAGTAATTAAACTTCCATGCAGCAGCAATTGCTTACTGGAAGAAGCACAAAAAGCACTGGCGGCCTTTCGGAAAGGCGGAGGCAGTGGCGAGACTCCCGAGGTGCTGATGAAGTGCCTCTGCTCTCCAGTCAATGGTCTGTGGTGATTTACACCATGCTGGCAAGTGGAGGGAGGAGGGGCGTGGATGGACACCTTTCCTTTAAAATACCCCTTTTTCCTCTCTCCTTGTTTAAAGGCAAGAGCACGGCTCGCAAGTTTTGAAGCATCTGGATTGTGCAGCATAATGAAGTTATTCTGAATGAAGTCTGAGACATTTTAATATCCTGAGGCAAGGAAAACCTTTAACTCTGTGTGCATCTTCCCTCTCTCTCTTTTTCTCTATTCCCTCCTTCCTGCACACCTCTGCAGCTCCTGGAATAACAAGACACCTCACCGGCTGGCTGTAATCGCTACAATAGTTCCCTAATGCTTTCCCCTCCTTCTCTGACTGCATTAAACCACATCTTTAGAGGTACAGCCCTGTTTATTCATGCTGCTCGTGTGGAAGGGGAAAGAAATGCAGACTGCCTCTTCCCCTGCTTTGATTTGATGGGTGTGGCAGGTTCAAACCTTTGCAGCCGCTGGCTCTCCAGCGCCGGGGTGAGGAGGGGAGGACGGAGCGGGAGGGAAGCCGTCGGATATGGCTGGTGATGAATGGGACTCATCTCACCCACAAGTGGGAAACCTGCTTGCGGGTTATTGTTTAATCACTCATGCAATCCAATACTGAGCACATACCCCCATAACGTCCATCTGTTCTAGTATGCGGTGCATGCAACACTTGCATCTCCAGCCACCTATTTAACGACCCAGCCCTGCATATTACTGACTGCATCTCTCACTGCCAGTACAGGCTAAACCCAATTCGGACCCAGCCTTTTGGTTCTGTGCCTTTTAGCTGAGCATTTTGTGGGTACAGATTCAGAGCTGCAATCAACTGTAGGCAGAAATGACACCCCCAAGCTATCTCCATCTCTCATGGGTGGGCACAGTCAGTTACTTCATTCTTCACGTTGGCATCTCACCCACAAGAAAGAATAATCTGCAAGGTATTGAGAGCGTGAACGCATCTCTCTTTGAGAGGTGGGAGGACAGACACACACAGGCACACCTAGACACAAACGTGAAGAGGTTCCTTCCACACCCAAGCCTGCAATTACCACATTTTGCTGTTTAGCTGCCAGAAAGGCGGGACACCAGGGGCTTCCCCTGCAAAACAATTTGAGGAGAGCTGTCTTTATTTTGGGAAGGAAACTCCTGCCTGTGCTGAAGAGCCCATTCTGTCTTTCTCTGTGAAAGGTCTGGGTGGGGACAGAGAAAGAGCACAAGCTGGAAACCGAGGTCCTTTTAGCCTCTCCAAATTCAAGCTTCCTCTGGTGCATCCCCAGCTTTGCTGAGCGAACTGCTATGCAGCCAGCTTGGTGATTGTGGCTGCGTGTTCAGGTATAGGCGCAGGAGTTGGGGCTCTGAGCTCAAGCAGCATCCACCAGATACGCAGGGGCTGGCACGCTCAGGTTGCATGGCTGCAGTAAGGATCAGGAAGCATGTGTGAACCAGTGCCTGTCTGTGCATGTATGCGTAGTACAGATGCGAGTGAGGGGGGATGCATGCTGCACATGCACGCGCAAAGGGGTGTGTACCATGCGGTGGATTAACGTGCGGAGTGGGAAGAGAGTGCGACCAAGAGCCCCGCATGCCATGCGGTTCTACATGTGTCAGAATGCAAAACGACAGGAGTAAGCCCCACGAGGGTGTAAAGAACAGATTCAGGAGCTCTAATGCCCAACCTGTGCTGGCACGGGCTAAATCATTCCCCTTTCCCGATAGCTCTCTTCTGACTCTGAAGAATCACAGAGCTACCTACTTGGCTTTAAAATGTGCTGTGCACCTCCACCCACCACTCTGTCAGTGCCTCCCTGTCTGCCTTTCCTTCTCCTCCTCTGCTCTTTCATCCCATATCTGCCAGCTGAACGTGCTTTGCTGGCTGGCTGCAACGTGTCCCCCCCCCCC